>OX456985.1:188888446-189014989 GCA_949752695.1 Melanostoma scalare | reverse complement strand
CCAAATTTTTCAAGTACGCATAAGTGTAAAACAATGCTGCTAAGCAAGTAGTAAACGGTTTTATTAATCAACACTTCCTTTAAATACAGATAACTCCACGGATAGTTCAATGGACCGGAAAAGAGTTAAGTGCGGCATCTAGTTGCAAGAACTAATACCATAATTTTGCACGCAAAATGTAAGGGGTGGTAAACGCTCTTCTAATAAGAATTCTAATAAGAATGAATTGGCAAACTTCGAAAATCAAATCCTTGCAATGTTCATGAACTAATCTCATTGGCACAAGGGGTGGGAATATAATGAAGATAATGCAGTGATTTTTAACAGTGCAATGTGCGTTTATACCTACCTTTTTAGCTGCCTTGTGTGTAAGTAAAGTACCTCTGCACTGATGCCTTCGTTGAGTTAAGGATCTTTTTTTATACTGAGTTTATATGAGTAGCAACATTTAGTGTTGAGGGATAGGAACGATAATGTTCGATGCATTTTAGATGCAGCAACATGAAGTAATGTTAAATTATTTTCAGTAACATTCTGTAAAAACGACTGATGCTGCCATTGTATATGTATATAAACAATGATATATATACAATGATGCTGCTTGATGTATGCATTTTTGTAATGCCGATCGAATTTTGATGAGTTTTAAGTTCAACATTTTCTTATTTTTGAATCTGGGAGCAGAGAAAGGACTTTTTTTAAAAAATAAGTAAAATGTTCCCTCCTGCTTAAGAAGATCACATCTGACTATCGACGTTCGTGTGCTGTAAACTGTAATGGTGATAGAGTGGTCATGTTCGTCTGGACCCACTCTTTAGATACGAAACAAACCAATTTATTTTGCTTGCGACTATAAAGTTGTAATATTATATTATTTCTACTGCTGAACTAAAATTATACCCAAAAGCTTTTTTTTGTTAATGCTTTTAGAATATGAATAGAGTATTGAATAGGAGTAGAACATTGCTAGTAGGTATGTAATGTAGTGTTCATTTTGTTGAATATTAAAATTAATATATAGTTCACCCTACTACTTCTGGAAAATTTGGTAATATTCAAGAATGCATTCCTTAAGAAAGATCTAAGCTTAAGCATTCAGAAGATGAAACTGTAGCCTCAAGCTAAGCTAGGTCCAAAGCCAGAGTTGAAAACAAAATATGTTAATAGCACTGCGCGGTCAGTCAATCGAAATATCGAAATATGATGCTGGGAGAGCTGCGATCTAAAGTGATGGTCCAACGCCTTCTCCAATCGAGTATCCCTTCACCTATCTTTGAATCATATGCGCCACCAACATTAAACATGGTAACAATGCCCCCAAACCCTTTAAACAAAACATATATGCTTCGATCAAAAATGCCAACAGGTGTTGATGTGAAAAAAAAAACATGGCTGCCTGTGGCCAGTCAACTAAATGAATAAAAGGAAGAACACCGAATTCTCAAAAAGACAAAGAAGAAGTGCTATAGTTTGAGGAAACTGAGAAATGGGAATATATGGATGAGATTTAAAAGTCTTACAAAAAGCTTTCAAAGACCAAATCACAATCGCTACTAAGGATCCGGAAAAACCACTTCTGCTTAAAGGCTTTCAGGCAGAATGCCCGGTCCAACTTGGACGATGATCAGAATTGCCTTACTCCTGACCGAGAAGAGGTTAGCTTTCCATATGCAAACTTGTATCAAATAAATCTGCAGGTGCCAAGATAATAGAGGAGGAATAAGGTTTCTAACATCAAGGGACGTTGTTTCCCTATATAGTAGGGTGGATCGAAAAACCACTTTTTTCGCGGATCACTTCGTAATAGCGAAAAACCGTCTGTATTAAGTATAAAATTAAGAAATCCGAAGCCTTGGGGTGGACAAACGATGCCTTCAGTTAACGCATCGAGCTCAAAAATTTTTATTCATGCGAAAGATGCACGCACGTATCCGACCGACTTCGTTTTTACATCTCTCGGCTCAGGAACGACCGATTCATTTGAAGTTTCTTACATAATAAAAGAAGGTTCTCTAATTGATTTTAGCCCTCCAGGTGATCTAGAAGCTAAGATAAAATAAAAAAAAAGAAATTGATGAAATAACTCCGCGAAAAAAGTTGTTTTTCGTTTTTTCGTTTTTTTTCATTGCCATGAAAAGTATTTTCTCGATTCGCCGATTGGAACAGGTGAAAAATTTAGGTCCCCTCCATTCCCTTGTTGGGAGAAAGCGCTTTGCCCCGGTGCTAAACCGACCTGTTGCGCCACCCTGTATAGCTATGTGTGTATCGCTGCTTCTTTTTTTTTTTTTTTTTTTTTTTTTTTTTTTGTCAGGAGTAAATCTTCAAAAGACACTTAGTAGTATTCGATACCAAGTAGTGTGGGATTCTTACCCACTAAAAACTCCTCATAATCAGAACCAATCTATAACGATCGACAACAGATTTTTCTTTCTCAATAATATTATCTCTTTAAGGGAAGCTTAAACTTTTAATGCTTCCCATGACTTTTAGGCCATTAGCTCGTGTGGCTTGGTTCTTCTTAATCTCCGAACATTGCCTCTCGTATTTAATACGGACTCCATTTCAGAGTTGATATGACTATGCAGTCGCTGATTGTGTGATACAGCATGTTTTCTTACAACTTCTGTAACCGTTTCTATTTGTAGGTCACGATGTAAATCGCTATTTCTTATATACCATGGTGCATTTACTATTCCACGAAGGACTTTGTTTTGGAACTTTTGGATGATTTCAGTATTTGTTTTCTTTGAACAGCCCCATAATTGGATTCCATAGGTCCAAACAGGTCTAAGTACTTGTTTATAGAGCATTATTTTATTTTCGACAGATAAGTCCGAATTTCTACCGAGTAACCAGTACATTTTTCTATATTTCAAGTTGAGCTCTTCCCTTTTCTTTTTGATATGCTCTTTCCATTTTAGCTTTGCATCCAAATTCATCCCAAGGTATTTGGCCGTATTGGCGTAGGGTACAGCTTGATTGTTGATGAATATTTGAACGTAGCTTAACTTTTTATTTGTAAAGTTTATATGTGCAGATTTAGCTTCATTGAGCTTGATACGCCATTACGCCATTTTTTGGTCCAATCACTAACGGTGTCGACGGCATTTTGCAATTTCTCAGCATGCTTCTTTGAGCTTAAAAAGAGAAATACAACCTTAAGTTAACCTTTTATAAGACCTTGATCATCCAAGTCCTGCTATACCGCGAACAAGCATGGACCTTATATAAAGCGGATGAGGAAACCCTTATTCGTTTAAAAACAATAATACTCCGAATGATCTTTGGTCCTGTATGTGAAGATCCAGTGTGGAGAAGAACAACGAGCTGTGTGAGCTGTACCCCAACATTAACATAGCTATAGAAGTTTACGCATCGCAAAACTGCGATGGCGGGGACATGAAGACCGATTGTACGTTAGTGCTTCGATTCCACGGTTTTTCGAAAGCACATTCCAGGGAAATCACGCTTACCACCTGATTGCGGCACCTCTTAGGTTAACTTCAACCGACTTAGAGTGCAAAACAAGAGAGAGATCGCATGAAATCGAGCACCTGAGTACCTAAGTCAGTAAAATTAATCTCAAAAAAATGTTTTCCTTTGACTTCTACATTTAGTAGGTAAAGGTTACACGGGTATGTGCCTTGCTTCAAGTATGTAATTCTTAAGAACGATCGAAAAATGTTGCAAATCAATGATCACAATCTTTTACAATTATTGTTTTAACAATTTTATACTGCAAGGTACAAACTACTCTTATTTCATTGTCTTTTTTTTCAATGTCCAATCCAGTGAATAGATCTGCTACCCAAGCAGGTTACTCTTAAATTCAAGTTGCAAAATTTAAAACCTGCATTGCCATAATTAACGCAAGTGTTCAAATGATCTGTTTTACTTTTAAGTCCAAGGCTAAGTATTCTTGATGCGCTTGTCTAACCCATCCCAACGGATTACCTTGTATACCCTTTACAACAATAAACCACAAAGCTTCAAGGACGAACTCTTTCCAAATTCTCATTTCAAATCGTCGCACAAGTAAAATGCAAATTTTTCGCTAACAGAACTGCTTAATGCGACGCACTTAACCTACAAAATGTCCTGCCATTCGAATTGCTTAACAAAAGACATACATTACAATCAGGTGCCATTATTCCATCAATGCAAATCTTCAACATCAAAGTCCATTATCACTTGTCTTTCCTCATTCGCACAAAACCAATTTGCAAAAATTTAACCATACCACTCTCATTAACCGACATAATCTAAGATAACGACTTCGAAAAACAACAAGGTCATCGTGACAATGGAAATAGGACATCGGGTCACATCAAGTATTCAGCCAAAAACAGTTTTTGGCAAATCGAAAAATCCTTTCACCAATTGTTTCACTTGTCTGGGAATTGCCTGGTCGTGGTCTTTTTAACCCACATTCTACCACCCGCAAATCCTGGAAACGCTTGATTTGCAAATCAATTACAGAATCATTGACATAGAAGAACTCTGAATACCTATAGCTACCTTTCTGCGTAAATGTATATATAGAAGACATACAAGGATACTTCTAATATATGCCTTCGAAGATCGTAGGTATTTTACCTACAAGAAAAGTGAAAAACCATGTATCGCACGTAGAGGTGTCTCTCACATCTTTCGGGATAAAAATGAAGAATAGACGAAATGTCATATAGGGAAACGAGGAGCAGACAAAATATCTTTGGGAAAAAAGGAGCAGATGTCAAGGTACGAATCAATCAAATTGACACGAAGACCTTTTCTAAAACAACGGCTGCCAACATCATGGGTTGCTTTTGCTCTTGCTTTTGATGCTTGCCTTGTTAAAAGTAGAAGCGGACATTTTCTTTATTTTTTTGTTGAATGTACATACGTGTAGAGAGAGACTTTTTTTCAGTTTTTGTTTTTTCTTAAAAAAGAAAAAAAAGACCAGAGAGGGAAAATTGCGAATTCATAGCGCACATATGGCAAAAGGTGGAGCTTTAGATACATAGATACATAGCAACGGCAGCAGCATCCCACCACCCACAATATTTTATAATTTACGACCAGACATCCAGTGGTTACTGTGACTTGCGTGGTAATACAATCTCCAAGTGGAAGCAGGCGGAATATAATGCCATAGAAACGTGCAGATGTTGCGAGATTTCCTTATCTGATGGGGGTACAAAGGAGCTTTTTTCTCGTTTTTTTTTTTTTTTGTTTCTTTAGCCCGCATGTACCATACCTATACGTGCATGGGATTTAAGGCTTTAAAAATTTAAATAAATTTAAAATTGAAGATAGGTAGCTCCTGCTTTAATGTGTCAGTTCAGAGTTTTTGTTTTGAGTGTAGATATAGAAATGTGGAGCATATGGAAGAAGACTTCAAATAGCACTCAACCTCAGCTGTTGTTTAGCTAAGCAATTTCGCGTTTTTTAGAGTAAAATGGAAATAATTTATGATTTCGTTCTCTACAACAGGCTATGAAGCAATACAAGTTGTAAGTTTGATTGATTTTTTTTTAAACAAAAGCAATGGACAAGTTAGAGAGCATTGGATAAAAGACAGATAAGAAGACTGGTTTGTTTAACTCTGCACTTTGTTAAGACATTCTCCTAAGCCGTTGGTAAGACTTGTAGTATATAAGTTTATTTGTTTTTCACAAAGTCTCCTTTAATAAAATTAGAATAGAATAAATAGAATAACTATTCAACCATCCTCTTTTAGTCCGGATGCAAGTTGGTTCATAAACTACCAATATGACTCAAATAATGACGTTGTTTAAAACAACCGTTGTGGTGTCGCAAACTCGCGAAATGCTGAAGGCTTTGAATTCTGTAATAAAAGCTTTTTAATAGCTTGAACCAACAAGCTTCGAAGAGTAAGATTCAAATGTATCCCGAGTGAATAGAGATATCCTTTTCAAAATATGTTCTGAGCCTCTGATTAAGGGGTTAGGGGTTGTCAGAATGGATTTTTGCATTTTCTTAAAGTATAGTATCTTAAAAATACTGTCTGAAAGTTTGAAGTGAATCTGACAAATATCTTTCGTGTTATTCAGCGAAGAATAAGAGGCTGTCGAGCGGTCTGGTAGGGGCTGTAAAATTTAAATATGCGTTTTTCTCAAAACTAAAACAGTAACTCAAAACCGTTCGATAGATTTGAATGAAACTTATACAGCTTTTAGAAAACATTAAAAGCTAGTGCCTGATCGAAGAATTTTTTTTTTAAATTCGATTTTTTATAAACAATAATTGTTGGTTTTTTCACGAAAATCAGAAAAAAAATTTCTGAAGCCGCCATTCTGCTAATTTAAAAATGTTTCGATCAGGCACTAGCTTTTTATGTTTTCTAAAAACTGTATAAGTTTCATTCAAATCTATCGAGCGGTTTTTGAGTTACAGTGGTCACCGCAAGGACCCATTATTATAACCTGTTCAACTAAGACCGCCATAACTTGTAAAATAATCAATATTTTTTTTTAAATTTAAGTGAAGTGATGTTAAAGTATGATGAAATGATACTATGTTTTTGCTTATTTGAAATAAACTTAATTACTAGTAAACAAAATTATTACAAAATGGCATTTTTTTCACGCCCCTGACGACACCTAATCCCTTAAGCTTGCAGACAATTTTTCGCTGCAGGTACATATGTATCGGAAAGAGTAAAAAATGGACTATAGCTTCTTAAATTTTTCAGTCCTTTTTCCTTCAATACCCTCCTATTTCCACCTCCCACTGCTCTTCAAAATTCATTTCAAGTTTTCACAGAACCGGCATTTAATTTGCAAAGGAAAATTTTTAAAGACGTGTGGTTTTCAAGAAAAAATAAAATGCAGTGGCGAAGAATTCAGCTTTATTTTAAAGATAAGGATTCGCCAATGTGTATTAAAAAAGACTTTGGCCAAGTAGCCACCGCGGCTGGCTCGAATAAATTCCAACCAACAGGCCCAATTTTCTACCATTTGGGGCGGGCCGTATATCAGAAAAAAAGCACCGAATATTCCCCTGCTTTGCTTGCTTCTGTGGGCATTGCAGTTCAGGGTGAACCTGAGCCATAACCAACATTTTCCGATAACGATTTCAACTTTGGACGAGCTCTCTCCAGGTTTACACCCTAAATCAGTTGAGGTCTTCTTCCACTTGGTTGCGCCACCTAAGGCGATGTCTTCCCTTCCTCGGTTTCCCTGTAATGCGCCTTCCAACATCCGTCAATCCGAAGCGTTTAAGTTCATCAGCTCTATATAATGGCGCAGCCGTCGCCGTCGTAGCTTCGTGATGCGTACTCTTCTAGCCATGCCCATGTCGCGGTACGGCTCATACAGATTGTTGTTGTATCTACTTCTCCACACATCACATCGTCCTCGCATTCGGGACCAACGATCATTCGGAGTATTTTTCTTTCGAAACGACTAAGGGTTTCCTCATCCGCTTTCGATAAAGCACACGCTTCCGCTCCATAAAGCAGGACTGCCACGATTAAGGTCTTATAAAGGGTTTCCGTAGGGCTTCTAGAGAGGGTTTTGTTTCTCAATTACTTTCTTTAGCCAAAAAAACAACTGTTGGCAAGACTTATTCTCCGTTTAATCTCTGCACTGATCTTGATTTCTCAAGATCCTAGGTAGACGAAGTCCTTTACTACCTCGAAGTTTTGTATGTCTATTCTTCCGACCATGTCATGCAGATCAGTTAATGCATACGCTTCTTTCCAACTGATCTCAAGCTGCTATGAAAAGTTCGGTATCAAGGCAATCTGCACCTGCAGTTTTATTTGATTTTAGTTTGCATATAGCAAGCTTCTAGGACATGAGGAATGCATTCCTGATCAGCGGAATTGTTATCTTCATCCCCGTTAAGCAGTTTGCAGAAGTGGTCTATCCAGATCCTCAGTTCCGAATACTCTCTTCCAAGGCGTTAATCGTCTTGGGCTCATCTTCGTAGACAAGCGACTTCACATAACCCCACAAAAATGGGTGTTGATTCTGATCCATGAACAGTTTTTCCTGCCTAGTTTTAGGTTGGTTCCATTATTAAATTATAAAAACTTTTGGTGTTTTGTGAAGAACATTAAGAACTCCACCACGTCATCGGTCCCAACGATCATCTTCAATTAGTCTATATTTATGTCAGCTCCATTGATTAATGCAATTTGCTGCTAACTCGACAATTCCCGATAGAGTAATAGCTCCACCTGAGCAAGAGTTTGTGAATTCTGCGATTAACCCGCTCGTTTGCGTGAGTCCTAAAAGACCTTATTATAAATAAATAATAATAATCTGGTCCAGATGGTATCCTTGTCGTTAATCTGAAAAGGTGTTCTTACACGCTAGCAAGGCCACTGCGTATGCTTTTCTATCAATCCTATTTTTCTGGGCTCTTCCCGAACAGATGAAAAACTGCATTTGTTCACCCGGCCCCAAAAAGGCGAATCTTTCTTTCTACACTTCTTTGCAAGATCACGGAAAGGTTGATAAACCTTCAGCACATGAAATATCTTGAAGAACGACAGCTTCTTAATGACCGACAGTACGCTTTTTGTGGCAAACGGTCCACTGGTGAATTGATATCTCTCCGAAAAGTGGAAAAATCTGTATAAACTGTTTTTGAGAAAGTAAGATTATTGCACTAGATATTTCTAAAGCCTTTCTGATCTTTCTATATACAAATTGTATGAAAGGTTTTAAGTCTGATACCCAATTTATAAATGCTGGTGTGCCCTCGGGCTCCATTTTACCTCTTAAATGTTTTCCTGCCGACTCAACCCTCAGCTTCTCATATTCGTTTCCAAATTCATGTCCCTGCTCTTTGGATGTTGATTTGGAATGGTTACGTATGATTGTCAGGATTGTTAGATAGGGTAGTAAGAACCGAGTAGAAATCAATGTTTCGAAATCACAATGCCGTCTCTTTTCGTTAAAATTTAACATTAACCCATTGTCATTAATATAACTATGAATGGAACCTGCATCCAAGAATCTGAAAAGCCGTCAGTACTTGGATTATGTGTAAACGATTATCTTCGTTGGAATGACCACATATTTGAGGTCGCCAAAATACTGCTATATATGCTTAGATTTCTTAATACGATGCAGGATATACCCCCCCCCCCCCCCCCCCTCCTCTGATTTGGTTACTATTTTTAAAGCCTACATCCGCCCAAAACTTGAGTACTATTCTCATATCTGGTCAGATGCTCCTCAAACATCTATGTGCCAACTTGATAGGGTACAAAACAGAGCGTTGAGATTGATAGGTGATAGTTTAAACGTAATATCGATTAATTCTCTTGAACATCGTAGAAGCGTTAACTGTGTCTCTCTCTCTTATTTATCGCTTTTTACATTGCCCTGGTGAAATAGCCAGTTGCATTCCTTCCCTGAAACAGTTAAGCCGCAACACAGCTATTGCACTTCGCGAGGAATTGGCAACAATTTTATTGTCGAATAGGCATTCGGAATCGGCAAAAAACTGTAGGTCCCATCTATTCGCTCACAAGTTATTGTTTCGAGAAAATATGCTAGGTAGGCTCTGTCGCCAAACCCTATATGTTCATACTAGGTGTTACTTTCCAATGCGATCTTTAATCAGCTTAGAAAAACTATTTCAATGCTTGTTTACCAAACAAGATAGATAACAAGATAATTTCTTTGTGCAAAGTGCGTAGACACCGAGTAATGGACTCTTCTTTCAAATTGTTAACTTTTTATTAAATAGACTTAATCAAAATCTATAAGTGCTAGTATCTATAGATCAAAAAATAAATGACTCAATCAAGAAACATGCGACTGGAAAAAAAAAAATGTGTACATATACAACACCCCATCGACACAACATGCATCAGTGTTGTTGCAGAAGGAACAACAACAACAACAGAAAAACGAATTTATATTCACCATTTAGCCAAAAGCAGCTCTCAATGAAAAACACACAAAAAAGCATGATGCCATTTATAAATTAAATACTGTCATAGTAGCCACAGTATGTTGCAAGCCATTTTTCACAATCGTTCTTGTATAGTTCATTTTTTGCTTTATTTGTTATTTTATTTATTTTTCCTCTTTTTTGTTTTGTATTTTGCCTGCGCCAGTGTTAATTTTCTACATGACTTTTGCACACAGTTGCTGCAGCAGATAAATGCCACGGGTTTGACTCAGATTTTGCCAATGTAGTATCTGTGGTGCGGCCTTAGCCTGGGAGAGATACAGCGAAAGAATTAAAAACAAATTAAGTACATGCCCCATGGTAGAAGTGGGGTGCGAAGAGAAGAACATAATATATCTGCATATGAGGCTCTGCAAAGCAGCAAAGCCGCTTCCAAAGAACAACAACGTCTCTCTTTTCAATTAAACAAACATAAAGTAGACGAGATGGCAAAAAGAGAAGCCAACAGATTTAAATCAGAACCTCTGATGATATTATAAATTTCCACGTATAGGAGTCCCTTTATAGGAATCTGCAGCTCGAACCCTCGAACGTCGACCATTTTTCTCATTGATCTGTAGCTAACATGACGCAAAAACCGCAAATGTCGACAAACGACGATAAAACTGTGGCGGCAAAGTCCACGTCGTCGACGACTTTGCTCCAATCTAACCAAGATGGATGCGCCACTGCGCAGACGACTCCAATAAAAAAGAAGAACAAAACATAAAAGAAACCCCAAGTTAGGGATGTACGCTGCTATGGTGCTTCTTTCTATATCTGATCTGAGATTCGTTTTAAGTTAAAAGTTGAAACCGTAAGATACTTTTTTTGTCTGTTAGTTTTGGTTACTTAAGCGAATGGATTTTCTTTTTTTTTATATTTTTTGTTATTTTTCGTTGCTTCCTGATGTGCGGTTAGTGGTTGTATTAATTTATGTGCGAAGGATTGCAGTGAAGCAAATGGAAGCTGATGACTGAATCCTCCCAACATACTCGCGCACCAGTCCAGTCCCCCTTCTCTAAACGCACTCCAGTTTCACAGATTATAAATGAGGGAACTAAAAAGACAAGAAAATCTCCTTTGGGTAGGTATAGTGTTAAATGTTTAAAAATAAAAACGAAAAATAAAAGCTTCTCTATAGGTACTAGGAGGGTATGTATATAAATGAACTTAAAAACGAACGACACACCAAACTGAATGGATGAAATATTCATTTACATTAAAAGACAATTTAAATTAATTTACTTAACTTGACTACCAGTTTTGGTTTTTTTTTTTTTTTTGTTCAGCTTGGTTTGTTTTGCTTTGGTTTGGTGAATATTATGGGTTGCTTTGGTTTTTATTATTTATTTGTAGAGTATGTTGACCATATTATTTGACGGGCTTGAGGTTCGGACATTAAGGCGACACCGGTGCGGCGTCTCCAGATTGAGTTCCTCGCTTGTGATGTTTATTCAAATATAAATATTCGGTTATAAATTACTCATTTTATCTCATGTTGTTCCTTTTTTATCGCTCAATCGTTTTCTATACTCCTTCCGTTGTTTTCTTATTTTTTAACTAGAAGATTTATTTAACGCTTGGTCGCATTTACATGAGTGTTAATTGACTGTGATTTTTTGTGGAGTTTTCGCGTGTCGATTAGGAATTGTCTCTGTAGATGAAATGGCATTCAAAAAGTTGTGTTACATTGACAAGCATGACGGTATTTACAAACAGTTGGCTATTTATTTGAATTTTCTTTGTAATAAACTTAACCATAACATAGATATAAGCATTTTTAAGGCAAAAATAAAAAATTCTGATCACTTCCGTTGTAAGCTCACGAGTTTTTTTTTTATTGGTTTACACTTTTCCTGCTTGTTCCGTTGATGGCACTATAGTTAAACGAAAAATTTGTGACGAGATTTGATGAAATTTACTATAGGTACTGTTCAGCTTAGCTATTCAAAAGTAGTTACTTACTTACTTCATTATGACTTCTCAACTTCGTGCATATTATGTAGTTTTGATTGGCGCAGCCATATCCGTTACGACCATCGTGATCCCATAAGACCCACACTCCCAGAGCTCTCCCACGTAACTGCTTCACACTGCTGATCAGCTCGTTGGGTACGCCAGGTTGACTTAAGAATGCGTCGCCAAACCTCCAGGTTTTGGATTGTTCCAAATACATATAAAAATAAACAAATGGGGTGGCGTAATAGAGCGGGGAGCCCTGGGTCTAGCACATGGCTCACAAGTCACAACTGCTTCCGAACGGCTGATCGAGAAAGCGCTTTTCATGGCAATGAATTTCCTAACGGAGGACTTGGCAATTTCTCGCGAAAGGCGATATCGGTGGAAAAATATTTTTATTTGTCTGTTGGGATGCAACTTTCCACGTAACAGGAGAATTTCCTGACTATTACGCCACCGTGTACAACCGAATGCAGATGTCGTTGCATTTGTCTGTGCCAGGAGTGTTTTGGTTTGCCTTTCTTATTCCTTCTTGGCGATAGTGTCTGAAAGTTATGATATTATGCCTTTTTAGCGGGATTCTCTGCAACTCTCTTTTGAACATGACAATACCAACTATGCCGTTTGTGCTTTCTTTGCTATAAGATGGTATTTTTACGTAAAGGCTTCCACGGATCCTTATACCTCTAACACGATCCAGCGTTATTACTCCAGTCAGAAGATGGCAGAATTTTCTCTTCACTTCATCCACCCTATTGCATTCTCAATGATTGATGTAGTCATCAAATGTTGTTTTATCCTTCACCATTAGTCATTGATTCCAGATATTTAAACTTTTTTAGGAAGTACATTTCCATTCGAATAAATGTCTGAAATGGTCATGTCTGGATCAGAAAAAAGCAACGCAAGTGCTCAGTCTATTTAGGACTAAAACGGTTCCCACTACCTTCTTAAGCTTTTACCCATTCGTGCTTCTTCCAGGGATGTATAGGGTCCTCAATTGTGATGGCTCTATCGTCGGCAAAGAATAGTTGATATACAACAACAACAAAAAACTTTGGTTTTCTGTACTTTTTCTTCCAGCAGGTTGTCAAGGACTGTAATAAAGAGAAGAGGTCTCAAGCTGTTCCTTTGGTGTACACCTACACCTACTACGACTTGGAAAAGGAATGCTTCGGTGACTCCAGCTGGACATTTATCCTCCGTCACCGCTCTTTCATACATATTCTAAATAATCCGTACAGAACCCTCTGGAACTTCTCGGTTTCTTAGCGGCCACAAATATTAGACGTCGCGTCGTGCTTTTCGGTCCAATTATTCAAAATCGGCCAGAACAACATGCAAATTCTCTAAGGATTCACAATATTCTTCCGTTAGGATCCTTATCAGAGATCAAAATGAGTATGTTCAAATCTGTTCAAACACATCAAAAATTTCTCAACGATCGCTCAGGCTTGATCATTTTCCACCCCTATTCACAAGCAAATAGCTCGCAAGCATATTTACTCACAAGCAAAAATTCTTCTGAACAAACTAAATCAGTAAGGATGCTCACAAGTAATTTTTTCTGTATTGCACTCACAAGCAAATGACTTGCAAGCAGATTGACTTGTTTGAACTTACTTGAATATATTCAAATACTCATGAGCACGCAAAATGTTCACAAGCAGGTAGTGTGTTCACAAGCAGGCAGTGTGTTCACAAGCAGGTAGCGTGCTTACATGCAAACAGTGTGTTTATAAGCAGGCAGTGTGTCCATCGGAAAGCAATGCACTGAACATTTATACCTAACTATAATTCTATTGAAAAACAAAGAAAGGCATACAAATGGTTGGCTTTGGATATAAGAAAGAACGGATTGGTTGCATTGCTGGATGATAAAATATTTTAATTTCTGATTCCAAAATTTCCCTTTTTAATATAGTAATAAATTTTACAGTATAATAAATTTATATGCCTTTATTGCGGAAATGCATTTTGCTTATCATTTTTTTATGACAAGTGATTGCTTATTATCCTTTCGTTTTATGGCATGCAAATGTTTGGGTTTAAGCTTAGGTAGGTACAAAAATTAAAGGTCATCAATGAATTAGGAAGAGTTATAAACATGTAGGTATAAATACCTATTTTATAGTTGCATATTTTTTTTAATGTTTTGCTTTTTTTAACTTCTAGTTGAGTTTTCTGTTTACTTGAAATTTTTTGTTTCTATATACTTACAAACCTGTACTATCTACTTCAATGAATACAATAAATTGTTTCCATATCTACTGTATAATAACCGTTTTCTTCATATAAAAGAAAAGAAGAAAAAACCAAGCTATTAAATAAACGTACTTCTCACCTAGGTATACCTAGATTTTTATTTTACTTAAAACGATCACGCCATCAAACTACCCTTTTTGGTATGATCACATTGCTTGCTTTATGAACACACTGCTTATTCACAAACACACTGCTTATTCACAAGCACACTGCTTGCTCATGAACTTATTGCTTGCTTACGATCAAATTACTTGTGATCACTTTTATTCACAAACACTTTGCTCACAAGCAGTTTAACTCAATGTTATTCAAACTCATTTTGACTTGCAAGCAAGTCTACTTGTTTGGTTCGTTTGAAAATAGGGGTTGTTCAGAGTTGCTTGGTTCACAAATAAGATTGTTCAAATTTACTTGCTTGTGGGTTGACTCAGTTTGTTCAAACTCGTTTTTTTCAAGTAAATACTCATAGTTCACAAGCAGACTTAGTTCATTTTAATCTCTGATCCTTATGCCTTTTTCTTCGTATCTGTTGTCAACTTACCTGATATAAATCCACAATGGTTATCAGATAGCTTTATATTTTTTAGTCAATCAGCTGTCGGCTACCCAATACGAAGCCAACGACCTTCAAACTGTGGGACATCAGCTTGATCGAACGTAAGGTATCGAGTATCTCCCTTCCCTTTTTACATTTTCCTCCATTGCTTAGGTAGAAGATTATCGCATTTTATGAGACTGGAGATGTGAATCGTAAGCCTTCGAAGCTCGATGTCTCCCATCTTTTCCCAAATCAAACGGTACCTCGTCTGGACCGCTTTTGCCATTTTTAGAGTTTTTAACTGCCTCACAAACTTCTTCAACTTTGATGTTGGTTATTTCCGTTAAAGAACTATTCGTTCGAAATGCCATCATAATACTATCGCCACCTGCGAAAACTGATGTCTTCCAAGTCCTTAGACTTATAAACAAGCTCAGCCAAAGCCAAAGCAACCTCGAGTGTTGACCCTCTTCACCTGGCATAGATTTCTTCATTTTTATTTTGTCCATCAAAGTTTCATCACTATGTTCAAAAGAAAAACTAACGAAGGTCTTAAGTTTTATTAGACGTTTTTCTAAAGCGTTCCAAGATTTTGTTAAGTATTCCTGTGCTGCATCAGAATTTTCCAAAATATCGCACCAAAAATGAAATATAACACAAAATCGTAAAGTTTCCGGGCCACAAAGCACTTCAAGAGCTGCAACTATCATCGCGTAGTTTATCTTCAATGGCTTTTAAGCTTTGTAATCTTCATCTGGTGTCTACAAGTCTCTTGGCTGACACACCTACATATTTATTAATAATATCCTAACGAATATACCATAACGTTAGCAGAAATTAAGGACCTTTGAAAAATAGGTGACGTCAGCTGCCATGAAGTAATATTTGTGGTACAGAAGTTGTAAGTATTGTTATAAAATGTAAATGTTTGATTTTGAAAAACTTGTGTGAAACACCAATTCGCCTGTAGATTTCCCATTTAAAATTACAGTTTCTACACCTCAATTGACCTAAATAAAATAAATAGGGTGGCGCTACAGAGCAAGGAGCCCCTGGGCCTAGCGCATTTCTCACAACCATGCCTTGTGGGGGAATGGAGGGGACTTACAATTTTCTGCCGGAATACTAACGGAGGACTTGCCAATTCCTTGCGAAAGGCGATACCCGTAGACCTCAATTGACCTATAGCATGGAAATGAGCTACTGAGAGTAGACTGAAAGGTCCTTAGCAGGACCACATACCCGAAGTTTCTTATTAATCCCATTGATCTCTTCAACCTACATTAATTGTTGATTGTTTATTCCTATTTCAATTTGTAAATATGATACATGTTTTTATAACGTTTGCTATCTTCTATGTACCAATTTTTATATAATGATTGTTGGAGACTCAATTGGCTCGCAGAATGGCAAAAAACTTATTTTTAATTAAAATACAGCCTTCTTTTCAATGAAGAAATGGTCGTCTTACTTTTACATACAGGCGAGTGTGGTTATTACACTCATATTCAATTTTTAGATGCAGCTCACATGATCTTTTTAAGATGAAAATGATAACGAAGCTCACACTGAGTTGATTCTTTAATGCCATAGATAAGATTTTGCTAACTTATCATTTTTCTGTGTCATTGCAAGAATTGTTGTCTTAAACAAATATGTTAAAAATAGATTTCTTTCTTTTCTGCAAAGTGTTCAGAACAACATAAGTACCTACACTGAAAATTATTCCAAGGCTCAAACTGCGTCAAAATTACTCAGTCAGCTTTCCTTCGGTTCAGGACTGGTTCGCTCCAGAATCTGAGCCTGGAAAGAACTGTTATCGTATCTTCACAGATGGCTCCAAAACCGACGAGGGTTCTGGTGCTGGTGCCTTTGTTGAGAACGACGACATACGACTGCACTCATCTTTGGGATCATACGCATCCGTTTTCCAAGCGGAGGCTTATGCTATCCTAATGGCGTTGAGCCGCGTAAAGAGCAATGGATGGACGGGGAGAAGTATCTTTGTTTGCAGCGACAGCCAAGCTGTGCTTAAGGCCCTTCTCAACCCTCTAACCACTTCGAAAGTGATCCAGGAATGCAAGAGCTCTCTGAATGCGATTGGAAGATTAAATTCATTGAGTCTCATTTGGGTTCCGGGCCATCACGGCATAACTGGAAATGAGATCGCCGATGAACTCGCTAGGCAGGGATCTCAGACAGC
Organism: Melanostoma scalare; assembly: GCA_949752695.1. Classification (NCBI taxonomy): domain Eukaryota; kingdom Metazoa; phylum Arthropoda; class Insecta; order Diptera; family Syrphidae; genus Melanostoma; species Melanostoma scalare. The sequence goes on along the minus strand of OX456985.1, from coordinate 188,998,103 downwards.
TTTCTCAGGACCTGAACCGTAGCTAGGCTTGCCAGCGTCCTCAGTGAGCGCTTCAATCAACGATTGGATCTGCGAAGAGCAAAACCGTAGATGGCATGCCTCCAACGTTAGTAAGAAGACTGCAACATTTTTGCTAGCTCGTAGCAGAAAAGACTGTAGAAAGCTTATTATCGTTGCCAGTGGGCACTTCTCTTTTGCAAAGCATTTAAACGTGTTAGGCTTAAGTGATACCACACTCTGTGAATCTTGTGGAGAATATGAGGACACCGCAGAGCACTTCCTCTGTGAATGTCCTGCTTTTTCTCGCATGAGGTTACAGATACTCGGCGCAGACATGGTGAGAGCTGGTAACTTAGGCTCCTTATCATGGCAGCGTCTTTTGGCTTTTCTCCGAACATCTGGAAAGCTATAACAAATAGAAGGTAGTACAATGGACCGGTATTTAGGTCTGAGTGCTCCAGCTGGTATTTTAAAAACCTCCAAAAAAAAAAAAAATACTGAAAATGCCAAAAGGTGGCTCTCGATTTTTTCTTAATTTTTGATTAATTAATTATTTTTGTTGAGTTCTATGACTTAAGAGGCCCTGCGCGTTATTTTCTCTTTTTTACTCGTTAGTTCTTTTTTGACTACTTTGCTCTTGCAAATTGCCTTGCAAGAAAATACTTAGGTGAGCTGAGCATACCTATCAATATAGGCACCAGAGAGCGATCCGTTCAAGAAACTTTAAAAATTACAAGCTATTTCATTTTTCATTGCTGGAACAACAAAGATAGACAGCTATACATGTCAAAATAGTTCAGTGACATCATACCTCTCGTCATGATATGATATCATCCTGAGTTCAAGACCTTCATTGAAAACAAAAAAATTGCCAACCGAAGTGCTCAGAAAAAATTATACGGAAGACTGCTACGACGAAGCTCTTCAAAAAATCAGAGCTGAAGTAAGTGACGGCCATATGTTTGTATCCAAAAGAAATCGAGAATACCTGTTAGTGTCTTAGATTCTGAGAAAGTTAAATTCAACAACTGGAAGTCAATTCAACAAACTGAATTTACGTAAAAACACAATTAAAATAGATGTTTTACTCGCTTCTGTACTTGATCTGAAAATGCTTTCTTTTATACGGGCTTTTTGCTCGGATCAGAAAGATTGTCAATATTTTGAAAAATGATACAGGCTTTGTTCTGCTTCCAAATGAGTCAAATAAAGATCACTGATGACTCAGTTGTCATTCATAAGAACAGTTTCTGAGTTTTTGGTTCGCCTAAAAAAGAAATTGAAGACGTTAATTTCCCAGTTTTCGATAACATTGGACTGATTGACTCATAGACACTTAAATGGGAATCACTTCCATTTGATCAGTAAAAGAGAGCTTATAACCCGTTTGAGGCGTATAGGAGGCTGTTAAGCAGAGAACTTCTAGAAGCCCTATGTAGTTCAATTCTGCTACAGTTAAATATCAAACAATGGTATAAATTATTTTGCTTTAATAAATGTTTTTTTTATTAAAGGTCAACGAAATCCTTTTCCTGGTTATTACACTCCGTAAAGTAGTACTGGGATAATTAATCTTATGAAGCTCGATTGCTTTCCTTACCCAAAAAAGCAACGAATGGCAAGACTTATTCTACGTTTGACCTCCGCACTGATGTTGTTGTTTTCAGTACTCTGTCTATTGAGACGCTTAGTCCAATTCGTCGATGTTTCGCTGTCCTTGTTTGATGAAAACATATACCTACTTCGTTTTTCCCTCATTAACCATCAAATCCAATTTTGCAGCTCCATTTTCAATGTTATAGCAAAAGCACCTATGCTACCACACTTCCTTCTTAACATTACGTCAATATCGTCTGTGTAAGCAACTAATTGTACAGACTTTTGAAAGATTGATCCTCTGGTTGATGTTTGAATTTTGTATAATCTTTTTAAGTCTGATGTTAAAGAAATCGCATGACAATTTGTAGCCTTGCCTAAAGCCTTTTTCGACATCAAAGGACTCAGTGAGACCTTGACGGGCCAGCGTGAATTCTTCAGTCATCATAGTTGTACGGGTTTTGCAGTGAATCGAGGACTAGAAATGGCTCTATACAGCTCGCGGCTCTATTAATACTAAAGATGGTGTATATCGATATTCTGCTTTCGGGTTTTATTCAAGATCTTCCGTAATGTGAAAATATTGGTCTGTTGTGGACTTTTCTGGACTAAATCCACATTGATATACGGACCTATCAAGCTGACAAGATCTTATATGCGACGTTAAGGAGGCTTATTCCTACAAAATTGGCGCAGTTGTGAGGGTCTCCTTTTTTAGGATCGGGAACACCATACTGAGGTTCTATTCATCAGGCATACTTCTTCCGACCATATCATGCAGATCAGGTTTTGCGTGATTTTTTCCAACTGATCTTCTGCTGCCTTGAAAAGTTCAGCATCAAGGCCATCTGCATCTGCAGTCTTATTTGATTTGAGTTTGCATATATCAAGCTTAACTTCTTCTAGCTCCGGCGGTGGATGGCATTCTTGATCAACGTCCAAGTTGAATGGGCCATTCTGCCTGACATTGGAATTTGTGTCTTCATCGCCGTCAAGCCGTGTGCAGAAGTGGTCTTACCAGATCATTGCAGTAGCAACTGCGACTCTATTACTGTGTTTTCCTGCTGGAATTTACAATCTTGAGTTCGGGGGCTTGCCTCCCTGTCAAGATCGTTTTATCTTTTGATAAAACTTCCAAATCTCACTCCTGTCATGGCATCTCTCAGTTTCCTGAAAAGTTTACCATTAGTTTCAAGAAGGTCCAAAGAAACTTCCAAGTTTTATTATGTTTGTTTATATAGGTATGAGTACAGCATATTAAGTAATTGGATTGCCATCCAACACGCCAATCTGTTAATAGAACTCTTTAAGGCTGATCGCTTTCAGTTTTGTTGTAAATTTGCTGGTATAGGTACTACTTTGTAGATGGGTGCCTATTGATTCGCACATTTTATTACGCATTCTATTATTTTGTTTTTGACACAATTATTTTTGTTTACTTCGCATTGCCTGTTTTGTTTTTCTGTTACTTGGATTTTCAATCATTTCGCTGCACACTTACTTTGCATTTCTTATCTCGCTTACCATTTTTTCGCATTTCCATTGAACTTACAAATGATTATTTAGACTTTATTTATCTCGATAACTGTTTTTTCGCATTTTGTCTCTACGGTAATCTATTGTTTTGACATTCAATTAATTCGCTCATTATCAGATTATTATTGCTTGTGAAATCGCGCGGTTCGGTTTTTCAGAAATTTAATAAATATTTCGAAATTTGATATTATTTCTGACTAATTGGTTCTGAAAATGCTTCTAAAATATGATATATCTTTGAAAGTTCTAATCAATTTTCAATAAAGTTTGATGAGAAGCTAAGCAAACTGTTAAAATACCAAAAAAACCGGTATACAGTTCAATTTTGGATTGTTTCGCCATCGTTTGATTGGTATTTTAATTTTTGTGGATGAAAAAAGAGGCTAGAGGTGTAAAAATTCGCGCGAATTTTTACACCTCTAGCCTCTTTTTTCATCCACAAAAATTAAAATACCAATCAAACGATGGCGAAATAATCAAAATCTATATAAACAAAAGCGAACTGATCGAAAAACGAAACAATAGAAAGCGAAACGAGCCAAATATAAAGTAATAAAAGGCTAAATAATCTTTAAACGAAACGAATGCAAAGCGAAGCGAGAAATATCAAAATATAGATAGACGAAACAAACGAAAAATTTAACAACAAAATGCGAAACAACAAATTGCGATACAACTTGGGCGAAACAACAATAAACGAGATAAAAATGACGAAACGTACCATACCCTTTGTAGATCAGTACTTGGCCAAGCCTTAAGACAGAGTGATTTTTAGTTAGAAGAAATGTATTTAATAACGAGCTTAGCTATCTATAATACCACGGCAGGTGCCACAATATTTACTTTCAATCCGCAACTCATACCTAATCCGTTTAAAAACTTTGAATAATTCTAGACTTTCTTATTCGTTCTTGATTTCAAAAACATTCATGCAAAGCACTTTTCATGCAAAGCACTTGATTAGACCTCAACTTTTGTGAGCCAATCTTTTTCATTGAAAACACTATTGAATGCCATATTTAAAGACTTCATAATTATATTACGATTCAGTATCTGTTCCTACGTCTGAACCATCAATCACAATTATTAACAAAACAACAAGAAAACCCATAAAATATTCTCACAATCAAAAATCAAATGAGCTTTTAATTGTGAACATTTTTCATTTTCGCTCCCATAGACACAAATTCCAAAAATATAACAAAAGACAGTTAAATATCCTCCAATCGCGTGTATTTACTTTTCAAAAAAGAAAAAAAAAATACCAAAACAAATAAAACAAATTCTTCCATTTGAAAAATTAACTTCCAACTTAAACGCATTGTCTTTGCAATGAATCAAAAATACAAAAAAAAAACTGTGTGCTTACACTCGTGTGTATAAGAATCCAACACACCACAAGTCACTGCGTATTGTCATTTTAATCATCGCAAATTTATAACATCATTTTGTCAAACTACTTTGTATAGTCCATAGCTAAATGAAAAATAAATAAAAGACAACAAATTTACTTAAATGAAACATAGAATAGATAGCTGTAGATCGAAGGCATGAGGAGTAGGTATAAGGTAAGTGAATAAAACGAAAGAAGAAAAAAAGTCTAGACTCTTTTGAGCTTTCAAAATAAACAAATTACTAAAGCAATCTCTATTCCATCGCAGCGATAAACATAGCGCACAAATAGGTAGATAGACACTAGGCAGTCAAAGTCGTACACGCTGCTAGCTGTCGCATTTCCCATTTTTAACCTACTACCTACCCGTGAAATTTATTATTTTCAAAATACACATCATAAATTTAATTCTATAACAGCAAAACAACAATCAATCTCCGCTTTTCATGCAAGTAATTAAATGGAAATTAAACATTAAATTGCGACATCACCGATGATCTTTGTGCTGACTCGAATATAGAAACACACCGTGCCATTGTGTATCTAAATTAGTACATAAATGGCTCTCTGTGGTTGTAGGTAGGTAGGTGCTAGGTGGGTATAAGACGACTACGACGACGACGACGACAACACAAAACCATCTTGATTATGACTTAATATTAATATCTAGCTGCGAATGCAATGTACAGATACCTAGTCCTCTTCATCTATAGGTGGATATGCAAAACGACCCACAAACAACATTTCAACAGGATAATCAAAAATTTCACACTATTGATATAGTGTGCGTGGTGTGGTCAAACTTAAAGGACTGTAATAATCATCTATCGGGTGCAAACAACTCAAGCAATAATGTTCAATAATAATATCTCTAGAATACACCTTCAATTCGTCGACACGATGAGTATGTCCTCTACTTACTACCTGTTCCATCTTTTATTACTCGCGTTTGCATCTCATTCGTTCTCATCGGAGTTTGGGTACATCTATCGACTTTCGAATGGAGGCGTGGCTTGTGTGCGAAGAAAATAGACAGCACGAGAAGTGTGTCCTACTCTGACGGATGATTTACAACCCTCAACTCTTCCGTTTTGGTTGGTTTTTCATTCAAAGTTCCCTCTTCTCATGGTGTTCGCGCTATATACCAATCCAATTCGAAATTTCGAACTGATTGTCTGTGTTGGTGTGTGTGAGATGGAAGTAATGAAGTATTATCTACCATCGTTCGACAGTGTCACATTGCATTGATATCCACTTGATTGCAGATTGCAGGGTAGTAACGAAACACTCAGTTATATTTTGTGTGTAGCTAAGGCTCTCTCAGCGCCATTGCACATTGCGTACGGGAACAATCACGGAATTTCGGCAAAATAAAAAACTTTCCTCGCCGAGTCGAATCTACCTATGTATATAACTAACTTCGAAAAATAAGAAAGAAACACATCTAAAAAAACAAAATTGGATAAAAAAGTGTATCATTGTGTGGTGCTCGTGGCGCGCAAACACACCAACAACAATCTACGAGTAGGAAGAGAGAAAAAAAAATCAACACCGAATTGGATGGAATTTCGAAAAAATAACGAATAAAAATCCATTCGCGTGTAGATACATAGGTGTACGTACAAGAGAAAGACGAATAAAAAAGTGTATCTTGCCGGGCAAGCACCAGCAGCCATGGTTGCGAGTACTGCTGCCTTTGACTATTGTCGTCTCTTGGTGTAGTTCGTCTTGGTCGTGGTCGTCGTCCAAGTCGTCGCTGTGTTATTGTCGTCGTCGTCGTCGTCGTCGTCTTCGACGTTATTTTTGTTGTTGTTTTGTCGTTAACGTCATCCCATACCTACATCATTCAAAAGAAAAATACAAAAAAAAAATTGTATCTGTGTGTAAAACGAGAGGGAATAATGAACGAATATTAACGAATGAAGTATTCAGCAAAAACAACAACAAGAAAAAAAGTATCTTGTAGATACAATTGTATTTTTATATCGCGTCATATATACCTACTGCCGTGCCGTGTATCATTTTATTGATGCTCAGATATTTTTGATTTGAATTATGCCCAACTAGTCAAACTGAAACGTTGGCGCTTCGAGCACGTATTCGCGGAAAAACCATTTGTTTTTTTTTTTTCAATACCTAAACCTACCTACATACCATCACCGTCGATAAAGGTGCTACCATCGCTTTTATGATGAAAAATCATCATCTTTGCACCTTACTGCGGTTTAAAGTCGCGTATATGACTACTTACTAATGATGCATTGAAATTCACGTGAATGTCAAACAAACAATTAATCTAAGTGCAATAAAAGAACTCTTTGGGATCGGGTACATACACCTGTCGCCTGTCGCGGAATAGTGAATTCCTAGTGTTGTGTTCTCATTTCCTATTGGACTGAAGAAAGGACGATCAATTCGTTATTTTTTTCTTATTATTATTATTGAAAAGTGTAAAGTCATAAATTTTATTTTGCTTCGAAATGGTTGTGTTTCTACAAAGGTAGCACTGAACCAGCAGTGGAACAATAAGGATTTTGTGATAACAAACGCATTTCTAATCGCAGACAGTCATCATGTTCCTTCGTCGGAACGGATAAATGTCCAATGGACTCGATTTAAGGACGAGTGTGTTGTTAAGTTTTTTTGTTGATTCTCTTTTGTTTGTTGGAGCAAGGTGTTTTGTGGATGCCCTAGTTCCTACATTGAGACAGAGTAAAAGAAAAGGAAAAAAAATCAAAAAACAAAAACTTGGATATAACCAAAACCAACCTTAACCTCTGTCTACCTAAGATACACTTTTAGTCAATGATCGGCGGTTGTTTCAACTAACACAAACAATTCGGAGTGTAGTTTTGTGTGCGTGTGTGTTTACGTTCAATTACCAACCGACAAGAGTTTGTTTCCTCTTGTTTTCTATCTTCACTCTGTTGCACGGAGATAGATTTATGTGATGATCCTGTTCAGTGTATTGTTGGATATTTGATTTATAGTTGCATCAACCTTGCTACAATCAACAACTCCTGTTCGGGTTATACGCAGGCATATCGGGAGAAGTATTTTTGTTTTGGTTTGATCATCGACCGTTTTCAATGAAAGGAACAAGTGCTTTTTCAATAAATTATCTTGAGTGTGATTCAGTGCAATAATTGAGAATAGTTATTTGAATACCTATACCAAGAGAGGAAAAGTTTCATAAACAACACACAAAGCACAACTTAATACCTATTCAAAAGTGTTATTGTAGCTGATAGCAAATTAAAGTGGATTTCGAAAGGCAATACCTCAAATAAGAGAATTTCAAAAAGGGTAAGTTAGTGGTCCTTTGAATTCAACTTCTACTCATAAGCACTTAAAGAATCGATTGAACTATAGGTTCTACCAACATGCTATAGATTGGTTAGAGCGCGGTATAGTTATTTTGGGAATCGGGACTAGATTCCCAGTAGGTACCTAATATTTGAAAGCTTTGTTAATAAAAGCAGCTATCTCAAAGCTTTAGAAACTTCTCCAGAATCAAAAATGATATGAAAGCTGCTATCTCATCTAGCCGTTTCGATTCGAGAACAAATGCGAACTTTTTGCATAAATATAAGTACCTATATTTAGATACCCACATACCTACTTAGGTATGTTTAACTGTCATTTAAGCTCATTTAATCTTTAGAGCTCAGCAAAAACCAAGCACGACTCCATCTTATAAACGACTAGGTTGCCATTATGGCAGTAAGAGGACAATAGTGGCTTTTCATTAGAGATCCATGGCCACGGTACTATCTATTCAGAATCTGTTCCTCTCAATGTTGAGTAAAATTTCTTATAGGAACGTGTATTGACTCCATTAAACTTTAACTCAGACGGTAGGTCCAAGAAGCTAAAAATGAAAACTTGAAGTTATAAAGCAATTAAACGAGCACCTAATGCATGGAGAGAATCAATTCCACAATGAGTTTCTTTCATTAAAAAATCACTTTGGAGATGTTGATGCTCATCAAGACAAGATAAAGACACGTATTACAAAGAAATATACGAAACTCAACATTTCCAATGGCCGGCGGAAGAAGCGGCCGCTTCAAGTTTCAAAACAAAAGCATTTTGTTGGCTTTGAGATATTTACAATGGACTTATGACTTAAGCTGGGTCATTAAATATTTTAATTAGCTTTGACTTCCTTCTTACTGAAATTTTTACCCACATTCCATAGGTACTAAGCTCCTTGATTATTCAGCTCTGAAGTGAAAACTATTACCTCTACCAACAGCTAACAGAGACTATTTTAGAAGGTTTGCTTTGTTGAGGTTGCTTTTTCTGGTAGCACAATTTGAAAATATAAATTGTAATTTATCAAATCTAATACCACCGATTACGAGCGAATAAAGTCGTGATTCTTGAACAAAATACCTAAGAACGTGTCGTTTAGGAAACTATGTTTGTATATTTTATGAGGTTCGTATACGCCTATAGGTATACGGATATTCGAAAGAGGACACTACGGCGACCCCACACAATGAGGTGAATGACTGAATTTGCAGATTTAATTTTACTGTTGCAAGAAACGGCAAGAAAACGAAAACGTAAAATACAGGAATGGAGACCTCGGGGCCTAACGCATTTCACGGGCCGACAATTTTACACCGATTCCGAACGGCGAGATTAGAAATCGTTTTTTATGGGAGTGTGTTGTTACTCTCAGAAGGCTTGCCAATTCCTCGCGAAAGGCAACATTATCGAAAAACATTTTGGGATTCGATCCAGGAACTGCCCGCATAACTTGCAGATATTATAACCACGGGCACTACACAAAAGTGTGCTCATTTAAAACAAGTGAGTTTCAGACAAGTCGTTCAATATTTCAATGGCAGATTCCCAGTCAACAAATCTTATAGTCTTCGCCCCAAGTTCATAAAAGCAGAATTTTAAATTCGAAATTCGTCAAAGTTGTATAGACCAAAGCATGTACTAAATACGAACAACCAGGTGGCCATTTCAAAGTGAAGGCTGATGCGATACTGTTACCTCTTTGACTTGGACACTATAGATAAACCTTGCTTCTTCATCCTTTTTCGGCGTTACGAGAATCGTGATCTAGAAGCGATCAAATTTCTCCTGCCAAACTGCTTCACACTACTATACCAATCGTGGAGAATGTAAGGTACCCTGCTACTATGAGCTATTGAAACTTGTTTGTTGACTGTTGAATGACCAACAGTTTGTTCGCTGTGAATTATAAGTCCGTAGTCCGGTCACCATGTTGCACTAATTGCGCTGGTGCCGCCGTGCCTGCTTCAAAGTTCTGGCCATTCCTATGTATATACATGCCAGTATCTCGATCATTTCAAGTAGTGGGAAGTCTCAGCATGAGATTTGGACGACTCCAGTCCACCTTTCACTTCAATTCTTTTTCAAAAAGTCGAAAAAATATGGTATTGAAATGGCGAAAATTCAGCATTAATAGGACGCTGAGGCTAGCAAGACATTGCTACCCTTTAAACAAAAGCATTCACTCTATTCAACTTTTACAAGACCTTTTTTATCTTTTTTTTTTCACTTGCGGCACTACGAATATTGTGATATCGGAAGGATCACAATCCTCCAATTTGTTTGCCTCACACTACTGATCGGCCTATAGCATTGGCAAGCGTACGGGTTCTTGGTTGTTCTGCTGATGTTGTCATATTTATGTGTACCACGAGTGTTTTATTTTGGCTTTCCTCTTTTTCTTCGTGATCAAGAGATCTTTCGAGTCAACGGTGATTTTTGTATCTTTGAAGTCACTATTCAAACCCAAAATATCAATACAATGTTGTAGTGATTTTCAAAATACACACTAATACACTGATTCAAAAAGCTAAACTTTGCAGTAGCGACTGATTTTCCATTATAAAAAAAAGTTAAAAAAAAAACGGTGTTGCAAACTTAGAGAAACCTCGAGGCTTAACGCATTTCAAGGGCCTCAAATTGTACTTCCAATTTATTTACTTCAATTTCGAAGGGCTAAGTTTGTGTACTGCTTTCCAAAGCAGTTTAATTACTCTCAGAAGATGTGCCTATTTCTCGTGAAAGGCGATACCCATGGAAAAACAGAGGCCGCCGGATTACTGCATCACTTATCGAGTGAGCGAGTAGCATTGCTTTTCCAAAATTCGCAATATCAGTTGGCTACTTATCTATCTAATCTGATTTTATTCAATAAATAATGAGAGGATCTCAAATTTTAGAATTACCTAGTAAGGTGAGTTGTATAATGCCAAACTGAGAAAACTCCTTCGCGTGTTGCTCGAAAACGTGTACGGTAAGTCGTTTTCCTATTAGATATCTTGACAGGATTCAATCTTCGAACTCCCACGTAGGTACACGCAAACATGTCTAATTTATCATTACAAAATTTTTCCTCACTTATTTTCCAACACCTGTTTTGAACAATTTTTTGCTAGATTTCGTTAAAAATTGTCTTTCATTGGTTTTGGTGCAGAAATCCAACTTCATTTTTTGAATGCTTTTTTCCAAAATCGCATTCAAAACTTTTCTAGATATTAGGCTTTAAACTCAATAAAATGACAGTTTCAAAGATGACAGTATTTAAGTCTAGCCACAATGGGGCTCAACGGGGATTTTTGACTATTGTTTCATGTTGTCCTTAATTTGTGTGGGACTACAGTCTCTTAACAATCACTTAATTGTTTTCAAAATAATATGGTTTATTGAAATGAATGACTTTTAGCACTTTTGAACCGTTGCAAATGTCTTGTTATCCCTTGTTCAACTCAACGCTTTAATTTTTAGATAACCCAATAAAATTAAACAAACCTAGACGAATGTATAGCTTGTAAGAGACCGAGCTGCTATGAGAAAATAGTAATTTAATAGTTCGCAGAATCTTTAATAGAGCTAATTCGACTGCTAATAAGTTTTCTTGTTTGATCAACGGTGAGAAAAGAGAAATTTGCACAAAAAGTACTTTTAAAAACACGCTTTTAGCGACAACAGATTTCACAAAAATTTCATGTATAGAAAACACAGCTATTTCACAAAATCCCTTCGAGTGTTTGAGAAAGTAATAGTTTCTTACAGTTTGTGCTCTCATTGTTTCTCATCAAAAAACAGTTCGAAAGGTTTGGTTGCAAATATTTAAGATCGCGACATAAGTGAGTTGATACTGTCAATTTGTCAATTTTTTTCGGAATAAAACCGACGGACTTTTTAAGTGAACAACTTATCCAAATAATCAAACATTTATCAAATTAGAAGTTGCATTACTTCAATGGCTGATTACTCAAATTAACATTACGGCTGTTACTGTAAATTAAGCATTGAAAAAATTAAATGAGAATTCTTAAAACTATTGCCCAAACAGGGTGACTGGTTCGCTGTCTCTATACTCGCGGTGAAAAAAATTTCTTATATTTTTTGCTGCAGAATAGATGTTATGGTTTAGTAAGGCCTCTTTGAAATTAAAAAAAAAAAATAATTTCAAAACAAGTTAAACGAAACTAAGCAGAGTCAGTAAAAGTTTAATTATGCTCCTTTTCAAGTATACCTACTTTATTTGCCGTCGAAAAGTCGGTTTATGGAAATAAAAAAATTTACAAAACTTGATGCAGGGATGAGGTTTTGTTTTAGCTGTTTATACCAACCATATTTTGAAAACTCATATTTTTAGTTTTTGAATACGAAATCCTCCGCAGCAGCTCCTCAGGGAATCAGAATTAAATCTAAGCTTCAAACCAATCTATAGCGGTACTTGAATGATATTGAAAAACTACATTTTCGGCACTGATATTTCCGCACACCAGTGGATCGGGACCAACAATCTTCTGAAAGTTCTAAGCAATGGGAAATAGCATTGAGTTAAATATGTTAACATAGTTGTTGCATTCTTTTGACCAAACGTCATAAGCATGACTCCACATTTCTGAACGCTCACTTCAACTATAATATTTTATTACGCTTCGCATTCTTTTACAAAAGTAGTGAATATTTAGCTGATGTCTGCTGCTACGTAGAATATAAAAGAAAAAAATGGCTTTTCATGGGTACCGCTTTTTGTGAGTCCGGTAAGAGTAAACACTGCCATGAAAAATGCTTTCCAGCTTAACCGTTTGGAATCGGCATAGTAGTTCGTTAGACCCCGAGGTTTCTATAACTTTTTTGCACCACCCTATTTATTTATTTATTTATTTTTGTGTATAACAAAAATGTGTATAACAGTTCCTACTCTCAAAACTTGACTCGATAATTCTAAAGAAATTTCGATCAATGAGACATTTTAGGAGCGAACTTTAAAATTGCGCTAACGAACTTTACATCTCTGTTAGGTTAGGTAGCATCAAATTGAACTAGTAAAATTGGAAAGTGATTGCAGTAGGCCGTGACTGCTTCAAAGTCCTGGCCATTCCTATGTATATGCATGCCATTATCTCGATCATTTTAAATAGTGGTTAATTGCAGTAGGCCGATAGTTATTTTGGCAACAGAAAGCGAATATTAACTGTCGTAAAAGGAATGTCATTCCGATTGATGTAATTATCGGGACAGAGCATTAAAAGTGTATGACTTCGAAAGCCCAAAGAACATACATTATTTTCTGCTGACATTAATAAAATAATCCAATATTCTAACTACCCGTGTGTGGAATTTTTTTACCAAACTCTCTTATTTAGCAACGTTCATCGGTGTCTCCTACTAAATCCTTTCGCATTTGCTTAATGTTCACACTGTATCTTTTAACATCAAAAGTATATTCATACCCCTTGATGTGCCTGTTGATTATACCTAAAATTAAAAAGGACACGTATTATCTTGAGTACACTGAGAAGATTTTGTAAAGGCTTTAAAGAAAAGAATGTTGGAATTCTGTTTTTTTTTTTTTTTGTAGTTTTTGCTGCAATGTCATAGCTTAAGCTTTGGTTAATCACATAAATTAAATAAAATGCTAGGAAAACAAGCTAGAGGAACATGATCAAAGAATTAAATTAAATGAGATGGTGTAATAAAGCTATGAAAGCCTCGGAGCCTAACGCATTTCAAGGCCCTATAACTTTATGATGGTTCCGAACGTAACAGGCAAACATGCTGACCACTACGCTACGGGCACCGATCAAGAGGTTATTTTTATTTAAAAATAGAATTTATTAGAAGACGTATTTTAATGCTTCTTGAGACATATCCTCACAAAACATTGTTTCTATTTTTTTAGTTTTAACTTAAGCATTTTCTTATAAGCATGTTCAATAATTTTTTAACAGACCGATAAACTGAGATCTTTATCAGCATCTAGGTTTTACCTCTAATTTTTCCTCCCTGAGGATATAACAAAATCGTAGTTTGGTTGTTATATATGATGACTAACTTTAGCGACGATAAAAGGCTTTAAAAACAAAGAAGAAGAAAGGGACGTTTTAACCTTTTCTAACAGAACGATTTAAGTTTTGTGATCCTTTGGTTGTAGGACAGAATCTAAGACGCTGAGCTATAACATCTCAGTTAATTAGAAAAGGCAACGTCTAAGTCTTGCGATATTTTAAAATTTAGGTGTTCCTATACTGGGATAGCACCCAAATTGGTTTTTAAATCGGTATCTTACTTTGATCAACATCTTTAGGTACTTCAATTATCCTTTTTATCGACCGACTGACTTGAATGCAATTTAGCAACTTTTGGCTTACAGAAGTTTATTTAGACTTCATTCTTTCAGCGCATACCATAACACAACTACATTAAAATCATTCATTTTAATTGAACTAATTGCCGGACTAACCTTTTTAAAAAGCATTGACACACAAATACACACGGTTTTTACAAGTATGTCAATCTATTGTCGGTCCATATATGATGTGTCGGTGGTTCTGCTGTATCAGAATTATAAAATCAGAGAACTAGCAAATTTCAACATAGGGTAAAGTCGGGTGATACGGCACCTTTTCAATATCTCTCACTTAATGACTTCTTTTTACAACGAAAATTGCTAAAAAATAATTCAGTCTGACGTAAGTTTTGAGTTGATCCATTCGGATCCTCAGTAACCGTTGAGACTTAAAATTTAAAAACTCACATTAATAAATGTGTATGACGTGAGTGTGGTTGCAATGGTCTTTGACGTAAGGTTACTGATTATATATATCTCTGTTTATGCATCGCCAGGATTATGATCCAGATACGCGGATTCAATACATTATACTAATTTATGGAAAAGTTTTAAAACACAGTTGTTTTTGTTTGAAATAGAAATCTTGTTTTATTTTCTAACGAAAATTTGTGATATATCACGCGGTTTTGCTTTATATCTATTTGAAATATATGAAATTATACTCAATCAATGTGAATTGGAACGTATTTTGAAAGTTAATAACATCCTAATAGACGGAAAAGTACTTGTTTTCAATTTAAAACCCCCAGAAAGACTTATGACACCACAACTCGTATAAACTTACAATCTCATTTTTTAATTACTCTTCGAATCACACGATAGTCAATTTTAATAACATCTTTTCACTTTAAAACCAGATTATCTGAACTCCTTTTGGAAGTGGGTACGAATACTTAACCTATACTAAGTTGACTTGATAAATCTATTAACAGATCACTGTTGACATGTACAAATAAACTTACAAAAGACAACCGCATTCGTTATTCGATCAAATTTATGTTTTTGTGCCAATTAAATATATGAGCTCGGCGTTAGAAGCTCGCACTATTAAATAAAGTATAGATGTCAGTTTTCGCAGCCCGTTTGGGTAATTGGCAATTAATAAATTCATAGTATGAAAAATCGGCTTAGTATTAATCATATCTTCGAGTTGCTTTGAAATACATACATACACAGGTACACAAAGAGACAAAAAAGCATCTTTTCGGTCAGGTTGGGCTTGAATGACTGTCAGGAGAAGAACTGACACACTTAGAGTGTTATAAGGTCCGTTGTGAAGTATTGATATTTTTGGTTATTTTGGCTAATAATGGTCAAAGCTTAGAGGGTTCTATGTCTTACAGACATTTGAAAAGATTTGTTCGTCATTGAAGACTTTGCGTCACTAGCAATGTTCTGTAGCAAAACAAAATTTTGATTATTAGTTTTTCGAGGTCAAGTTAGTAAAACTATTTTTTTTATGGTGCCTAAGGGCCAGTGCAGGATCATCCTAGTGTAAGGAGCAAGGAAGAGTCAACTCAGCAAATTTAGTAAATTATGTCAGAGTTAACACTAGTTTGTTTCTAACGCTAGGATAATCCTCAACTAAAAAACTAGTCCAAAAGCCGAGTTCACACTGTACAATTAGTTGGACAGACTTTGGCTTGAACGACCAATGTTGGATAATGTGAATACTCAGACCACCGCTTGTTCAACTTGTTGGATGGCTTTCAAATATTTTTGAAAACTTTGAAGTTGGATGAAGTGGAGGAACATTTGACACCAAGTTGGACGATAAATCTGATAATTCTGAACGCAAACTACATCCGACCATCCATCAAACGAGGTCTGTCCAACTAATTGTACAGTGTGAACTCGGCTGAAGAGGAACGGACGGGACAAAGCCTTAAATTCATATATTTGCCACTGCTGACCGGCAAACATTTACTGGCTTTTTATGGATGGAACTATTCAATGTTCGTATTTTGAAGAAAACAACAGTTCTTTTGGTTAAACATTTATCTAGGTGTATACATACGAAAGATCATGATTACAATATATGATGTATGTCGGTTCATATACATCTCTGGAGGGTATCCGGTCCCAAAAAGTGCCTAAAGCTTTTTTTTTTTTATAATTAGCGCGCACATCAAGGGGTTATGACTACCCTTATAATGTTATAGAACACAGTGCGAGCATTTAGGAAAGTAGGAGAGGGTTTAATAGGAGACACCGATGCACGTTCCTTTTGAATTTTTGTGAATCGTAATGCAGGGGAAACACAGAGCCAGGTAAAGCATTCCACATACGGGTGGTGCGGCTAAAGTATGAATCTCTATACTTGACTGTACGTCCGAAGTTGGGTTCAAGGTAAAATTGATGAGCATTCCTAGCGAGGCGTTTGTTGCGGCTAAATTGTTTCAGGGGAGGAATGCAACTGGCTATTTCACTAGAGCACTGTTTATGAAAAAAGCGATAAAAAAGAGAGAGGCAGGTGACTTTTCGACGATGTTCAAGAGAATCAATCGATTTTACGATTGAACTATCACCTATCAATTTTAACGCTCTATTTTGTACCTATCAAGTAGGCGCAAAGATGTTTGAGATGCACCTGACCAGATATGGGAGTTATACTCCAGTTTTGGGCGGATGAAGGCCTTATAAATTGTAGCCAGATCAGAAGGGGTGAAGAACTTCCTGCATCGTCTCAAGAAACCTAAGCATTTAGCAGCGTTTTTGGCGACTTCAAATATGTGGTCATTCCAACGAAGGTCATCGTTTACACACATACCAAGTATACTGACAGCTTTTCGGTTTCTCCGATGCAGGTGCCATTCATGGATAATGGCAATGGGGGAATGTTAAGCTTCAATGACAAGAGACAGCATTGAGTTTTCGAAGCATTGAATTCTATTCGGTTCATAAGACCCCATGCAACAATGCTGTCAAGGTCAGAATTCAATGAGCTTATCATACGCAACCGTTCCAGTTCCACATCCGAAGAGCAGGGACGTGAATTTGGAAACGAATATGAAAAGCTGAGGGTCGAGTCGTCAGCAAAACAGTTAAGCGGATTAGAAGTTTCAGACAAGAGATCATTAATGAAAATGAGGAAGAGAGTCGGAGACAAAACGGAGCCCTGGGGCACACCAGCATTTATGAAGTGTGTATCAGTCTTGAAGCCATCCAACATAACTTGTATTGAACGATCGGAAAGGTAGTTTCTAATCCAACGAAGAAGAGACTCATCGATACCAAAAGCACGCATTTTCGATAAAAGAGCTTGATGCCAAACTCTATCAAATGCCTTAGAAATATCAAGCGCAATAATCTTACTTTCTCCAAAACAATGTAAAGATTGGTTCAGTGGACCGTTTGCTACGAAAGCCGTACTGACGGTCATTAAGAAGCTTTCGTTCTTCAAGATATTTCATAAGTTGACGGTTTATCAACGTTTCCATGACCTTGGAAAGAAGGGAAGGGGAGGAAGATTCGCCTTTTTTAGGGACCGGCTGGACAAATGCAGTTTTCCATCTGCTCGGAAAAATCCCAGCAGAATAGGAAAGATGGAAAAGTTTACGCAGTGGTTTTGCCAGCGTAGAAGAACACCTTTTCAGAATAACGGCGGGGATACCATCTGGACCAGCGGATTTATGTATGTTGAGATCTTTGAGGACTCTCGCAACCGTGCGAGCAAATTGGCTTTGTCGATGGAGCTGACATACGGAGAGTCATTGAAGACGAGCGTTGGGACCGATGACGTGGTCGAGTTCTTAATGTTCTTGACAAAAGACCAAAAGTTTTTACTTCCTTTTGGACACAATAGTATTTTTTGCCTTACTTTTTGGTCATGTAAAAACTTTGCCCTTTGTATTTGAGCATTACAGATATTTCTGGCCCGTTTGAACAAATTTCGATTTACTACAGTAGGGTTATCTTTAAATCTTCGAAAACTACTTTCTCTATCCCTAATCGCCTCTTTACAGCTTGAATCAAACCACGAATTCTCCTTGGGGATGATACTTTTTGTTCTGTGAGGAACAAAATTTCTCATGCCGTTGAGAATTACGTTAGATATCATATCAGCTGTTGCGTCAACGTTTCCGTCGAGAAAGCACAATGACCAATTAAAATTTCGAAAGAAATTATTCAGTCCGTCCCAATTGGCTTTCTCATATTGCCACACAGTTCTTTTAGGGACTTTATCTTTTTTTACCGTGGCAGAAAACGAAGAATCTACCGATATGACACAATGGTCCGATTTGCCTAAAGGAGATGATACTGTAACCCTATATTTTTCGGGATGAGAAGTGAGAAATAGGTCAAGAGTGTTGGCCGCATGGCCTTCAATATCTGGAACCCGAGTGGGCTCATCAACAAGTTGAGTTAATTCGTTAAACTCAGCGAAGATCTCAACATATTTTCCTTCGGGTGTTGTCTGGCCAGAATGTCGAAGCCAACCAGAATTGTGTACATTGAAATCGCCCGCAATTGCGATTTCAGTGTGAGGATAAAGGGAGACAATTCTTATTATGGATTCAGATAGCGCATCAAACTCGTTAGAGGTTGAATTGCTATCTATAGATAAAACAATAATGAATGATTTGCTTACGGACGGTGAATTTTAACCATAATCAGGTGATGATCTTAAGGAGATCATATACGTACTCCACAACTGCTACTCACCTAAGAAGTTTCTAAAGGTGAATAAGCAGTCTTCGTCCTTTTCCCGCTTTAACACTCCACATCTTCTTTAAAATCTTCAAAGCTAAGGTTTTATATCATGACACCCTAAAGCAAGAACTGTTTTCTGATTTTTGTGTCCAAACGTCCCTAATTATGCGTAAAACTGCAACACTGGATCTTTTTTTGATCAAACGAGAGCGCATCCTAACACACAGCAAAGGTTGTTTTGCAATGGCTGTTTATTGTTTTGCAGAGAGGTCCTTCTTGTTTCAATTATCACCACAGGAGTCTTGTGAATTATGCAATATATCCAAACAGACCAATATGTGCTACCCTACCTCGCCTCTCTGCGTGTAGCCATTGTTTCTTTTTGCATAGAAAATAGGATCAATATCAAGTGGTGGCTAATTGACGTCCCTTCCTGACTACATATATACGCCAACGCCACATGTTGGTCAGAGATCCCTAAAGTAGCAACAAATTCCATTGCGACAAACACAGAAATGGGAAATTTTCACGTTCCAATGACTACACAACTGCTGGCGCGGCACGGCAGGCGGTGACATTGCTCTCAATCTCAGCCAAAGGTAGTATAGAACAGTGAAGGGTCAGTCTGCACGCCATTTCTTTTGTTCCATTTATCTAGGAGGGCAAAACTCGAAAAATATGTCCATACTAAACCAAAAATAATTCCTGACTTTGGTACCCAAAGCAGCGGACAACGCGTGTATGACGTATGTTGATTTAAAAGGGCTTCACCGCATTCGTCTAGAATTTATGGCTCTTAGCTTCTTAACTAGAACGCAAATAAATTTCTCGCCATGATAAGACACACGCAAACGCTCCCAGAATGAATGAATTAAAATGACATTATTTGAAATTCGAAAATGATTTTTTCTCTCCTTTTTTGTTGTTATTTAACACACCTTTTCATCTCCCCTGTCGATTTCATTGAGTAATTGTGTGACGAAACTATAAATTTTGTCATAACAACATTCATAACAACACAACAACAACCTACAAGTCCTACAAGAGAGAAAGGACAATAAATCATCTCGGATTTATGATGTATGGATCTTTTTCTTGGTGATGGTATGTCGGTTTGTCCTCCATTGCCGATGAGGTGACCACAAAAAGGGCAATTAACAAAACAAAAGTAAACACTGCATTAAGGATCAGGAGGACAACTACCGAATCAGAGCTGAGTGTGAACACTTACACCAAACAAAACGACACAAATAACCAGGACAACAGGCAACAACAACAACAACGAAAAAAAAACCTCAACAAACTAAAAAATTATTTATGACTATTTTTATGAGGTGCTTACAAATTTTTATGAGTATTTAATGGACCCATCTTTCACGCCGCACTACACCGACCGACCGACCGCCATGGCAGGCGTTTTGGGCGAAAGCAATTTTTTTTGTGTAGGTATGTCTTTTGTTTGTTTGCGGTGGTCTCGGTGATAATTTTGTTATTTTTATTTTTGTTATTTTTTATTTATGACATTGCCACGAGTCCATGTAAGAAGTTCCCAAAGGTAAACTCTGTGCTTTCTCATGATGACTACGAAACGGAAGACACACACTGATTTTAGGGGATGAACGGATGAACCTAGATTTGCCCATAGGTTAATAAAGAATCAAGATGCAACAACTCCTTTCAGCCTTTGTTCAGTGCTGTGCTGTCAAGTCGATTCGATTGATTTATGTGTGTTCTTGTGAAAATTTTCTTTTAAATATGAAAATCTTATTTGATTTAGGTTAACCACTGAGGGAGAGACAAGAGAGTTTTTTTTATGCCATGATCTGCATGATCAAATATTCAAACTGTTTTTTTTTTTTCTTCTTATTTAGATTCAGATACAATAAGCCTTTGGCAAAGATACAGATACTATCTCTATACACAAACTCAAGTCAATGACAGAAAATAATTTATGGCTGTAGCCTGGCTTGTCTTTAGTGACTTTTTCTTCGGGGATTTAATTAACACCAATTGATCTGTATGTCGCTCTTCGAAACAATTTCAAATAATTTATGGTAATTCCTTGTGTGGTGTTACTGCTGTTTTTTTGTTTTTGCTTTTGCTTTTGCTTGCTCTGTGTACGAGTATATGGAAATTTAAATACTTAATTGATTCGTTTTGCGTTTATAGAGCAAATGGGATAGGAGATGGGTATCGGGCGTCTATAGCATCAGGCATTCAAAAAGTGGAGGCAATCGCATTTTACTTTCGAGTTAAATGAAAAACAATAATTTTTTAAAAGTGGTATTGATTTAGCTTTTGTTTTCGTCCAAATATTTGTGCGTTGTTTTCTTTAAACCATGTGATGTACAGAACTTTTATGCTATGATTTTATTATTGCACTTATTTTAAGAAACTCCTGTTTCTATCTTCTATGTCATACCTATACTTAAAGTGGGCACCCAAATCGAAAATGTGAATATATACATGTTTCTTCATACCTCCTTCAATGGTGAAGCTATTAAGTCAAAGTCAATTCAAATTCATCAAAATAATGACAAAAATTTAACACGAATAATCATTTTAAAGCTAAACCTATAGCTTGCAACGTAGTTTGGCCAAGAAGGGGGTTGTGGTGGATAATCATCAAGCTATGGATACCTATATGAAATTTAAGAAATCTTGTGGTCTCTGGCAGTGCGATGTCCTAAACACGACAAAAAGGCTAGTCGCAAAAAAATGTAACATCCCCATCAGAAGGTTTAGTTGACAATAGGAGGAACTTATCGTTCAAGCCGTTTGAAAATAGTAGGCCTTGTATAGCTGGCCTACTATTTTATTAACTAAAACTGAAAATAATATACAAAAATGATCGAGAGTAGGTATAATGCACTTGGCTTAGAAAGATTTTATGTTCTTGTGTCAAATTTATTTGTTAAGTAATTGAAAATTACTTAACTGGTGTGACTTCAGACTACGGGAATTGTACGTAGAAATTATGCCATATGTGGATTTTTGCTGACAACATATGTTTGAAATACTGGCACTGACAAGATAGACAAATGGCTACCAAGAGAGAATGTTACAAAACTTGGTTGCCAGCGTTGTCGTTGTTCATTCTATTCACCATATGAACAGAACACATGACACATCTCAACTGATTTCAATAACTTAATGGAAAAAGTTGCTCGACTTCGTCTGTAGCATTAAGGCAATAAGAGCTTCATGTTTATCGTCAAGTAAAAACGAAGGACTAGGTAAACATTTCCTCTTATTTAATAAATTGAAGATTTTCCTTTTTCAATGTCTAAAAGTTCCGGGGAAGGCACTGTTAAGTTTCATTCCGTTAGCATAAGGATTTTCTTTACAAACGCAATGTTGTATTCACTGCTTCTAAAGGGTGTGTCATCTAGCGGTTTCTTTTCAAATCAGAGGTTATTTTGGCATAAACAAATTTTTGCCGAAATTTGCTTGAAATTTTGATAAAAGTCATTATCATACCTCCGCGGAACGGAATAAGTTACAGCCGTTCATAACCGGCCGAAAGTTGTAAAGGTCCCCTCCATTCCCGTATACAAGACATGGTCATGAAAAATGCACTAGGACCTGGAGATCATAGCCCTGTGGCGCCACCATATTTATTTTTATTTTTTTAGCATACTAGTAGAATAAAGACAAACCACGGCCGTATTCATAAGAAATCACATTCGAATGATTCCCTATAACATGGTCCAAATGAACAGCAGTTGAATGCGCATGACCATCCGCTTTGCTGTAGCTTTCAACATTTCTATTTACTTTTTATGCTTTCTAAAAAGAAACACCATACCGATTATTCAATCAATTTAAAGAAAACAAGAGAATTTGGGATTCTAATAAAATAAACATTGTGCCACAATAGAGTGGGGAGCACCATTGCGCCATAGCCCACGGCATTCCTTTCAACCATATCTTGTGAGCGATTGGAAGGGAGCCACAATTTTTTGACGATTCCGAACAGCTTATTGAGAAAACCCTTTTTAGAACATGAAATTACTCTCAGAGAAATTGCCAATACTTTGCGAAAGCACTTTTCAAGACATCATGGGAGAAATTGTCAATTATCTTCGCGAGAGACGATTCCCGTAGACAAACACTTTCTCTGAAATGATTCTGGGACTCGAACCTCCCGTATGTAGGTAACAGGCAGAGATGCTTACCATAGGCATCACGTTTTTTCAAATTATATTCTTTTAAATTTTGAATTTGAATTAACGTTAAAGTTAATGCAGGAAAATCGCGGAAGAAGAAGACCTCGTCTTAGGCGGCGCAATCAAGTAAAAGAAGAACTCAACCGACTTTTATCGTTTCTGATTGAAATTCGAAATATTTATACTCTCAAACGAGATCTATTTCTTTCAATGAAACATGTTTTTTAGTCTTTTTTCTGAAAAATTGTCTGTCTGAAATTCGTTATTTGTTCCTTTTATAGAATACCGAATGGACTTGAAAAAAGTGTTCGTAATATCGATCATTCGTTATATCGGCATTCGTTATACTGGACCACCACTGTATATTAAACTGATGTGCAGATATTGGAATTCACATTTTCATATTTTGTAATTTATTTTATCCTGCAAATCACTGAATTCGTTTCATCATAATTTATAGCAAGTTTATCAACCTAACGCTGCTGGGACAAAAAATTTGAAATAAGCCAATTATTTTCCATTCAACGTTTGACTCAACAAATGTTTTTACATGCGTATGCGTGATTTCAGAGTAGATCTCCCCCTAGAGTAGATTATTGGCGTTAAGAGTAGCTCCGCAGATTTACTCTTTTTTAAAATGAAACATGGAAAATGGGAAGGAAGTAAATCTTTTCACAGAAGGAGTAACTCTATTCGTCAATGAAAACGTTATTAGAGTGCAAAACTGGAAAGAGCTCGCCGAAAATCGAAGTCATTATCGAGATATAGAAAACTACTTAACTCTTTTAGCTTTTCGATATCGGCATAAATTGTTGGTCCCCTGCACTTCTCACCAAGTTGTGGTTGAGAGAAATGAGCTAAGACTTCAATTTTGCTGGAAACATTCCTGTCATTGTGAGCAACGACCATTGCTGGAGTTCGTCCTTTCTCAGCGTAAGTCTTACGCTAATCCTAGATACTAATATTGTAGACTTATATCTACTGACCTCAAATCTGGTAGCGCACAGTTCGAAAACATTTGAATTGAACTGCAAAATGCGACTCAAAAGAAGAAATTTTTTGCCATCTTGGTAATCGCTAAAAGTTTGTTAACAACAACCTCAACAGCCACCAAGCCGCACGACTGGTTTCAGCAACATATAAATTGAGGCCTTTAATTGAAGAAAGGCGTTAAGTAACGTTTGTATAGTTGAAAGATTAAAGAGGTTGAACTTTTCTGAATGAATCTATCTACTGTCTTTGACGTCAAATTCTTCAAAACATGATATTTTGTAGGCTAGTGATTGCTATGAAACGTCAAGAAACAGTCAGCCATTAAAATTTTCAATTAAATCATGTTCATTGGTAGGAAAACAAACAAGAATAGAAAATAATGTCACCTGCACGGTTCAAATAAATGGGGAGACGCATGCCTTTGTTTGGAATTTCTGTTGCGATAGTCGCTTCGAGACTAAAATCGACACATACTAAAGATTTGTGAAGCCTTTAGGGCAAAAAGCCGAGCTTCCGCAATGCTTATAACAATACCAACAATACAGCAAGTTACTGTCAAAGCCGAAAAGAAATAAAAAAATTTAGTTTTCTTCAATTCATCACATGTAAAAATGTGCGTATTGCGGCATCATCACGCTAATTTTGAGACAAATATCGTCCAACATTTAGATTTTGAAGAAGCATTATGTTTCAATACCAGGAATATCTACGAAAATGTATGCGACGACGTGAAAATAGTTATTTTTCTATTGCTGACAGTCAAAATTTTGATAAAACAATCTTTTGATTTTATCGTCGTTGTCGACAAAGTATGTCAAGCCATATTTGTCTTGAGAGTTACGATACGATATTCAGCAAAACTGATTTAAAATGCTTGTATCTTTAAGTTTAAGTTTGTTTATAATTTGAAGAGCAGTTTCGTAATTTCAGACAAAACACAGTACCACCATATCAACCAGCCATTTATACCACATTTATTGTAACACAATCTGGAAAATAACTTTCAAGCCTAAGCACTGCAACAATAAGAAACTAACACCGAACAAAAACAAACAAAATATAAACTTGCAAATTATATTTGAACGACGAATGGTGCGCGTAGAAGGTCAATATGTTAATAGCGCACGTTCAACTATTTTGCTGAGATTAGTATAAATAGGGGCTTCAGTTTTAGCATGATATACAGTTACATAAGAGACAACACGCTTGAATAGGCAGGTAACCTTGTCAAAAGTATGAAATTTAATAAATTCAGCTCGCCGTGATGGTATCAACAATAGAACACGTCTCTTTAGATAGATACTTGGCAGAGGGAGATAAAAAAGTGGAGATATTCTCATGAATATCTAATCACTCTTCGAGTATCATATTCTATACTTCTCATTCTCATACGTTGTAGCTATGGATAAGTATCTATTTGTTTTTAATCTGCAAAGGAGATACGTAGGAGATTCTCTATTCTCTCGTTTTTTTTTTAATTCAATTTCATGTAGGTTATTGGTACACAACCTCAACGTTTGAATTGAATTTCCACCTGAGACTCCTCCAAATGCGCCGCAACTTAACCGCTTTTGGATTACTATGATTACAGCAGAATGGTAAAAGCTTTACCAAGGAAATGAACAAATTACATAGTGTGGTGATGTTGAAAAGAAGATGTTGTGCGTCAAATACCAACAACATGGTCCGTATGTGTATGCCCTGAAGGTTATTTAATATGTGTTTAACTTTTTCTTCTTTCATGTAAGACTCTATAAATTGTTTGACGGAAACTGAAGACACCTTTCTGCTGGCTATTTATTTAAGAAAATAATCGTTAAATTACTGTATGGAGTTATTTTTGGTACAATGAACCTCCGGACGCCATTTTTTTTTTTTTTTTCTCGAAACTCTTTCTTTACGAGTAATTTTACCATTTTGCCATTATATTTGATTTTGAGCGATTATATCCATGTAACGGGGTGCTCTTGTGAACTAAGCAAGCATTTATCGTATGTGTGTTTGGTGACTCAGACTGCTTTAGTAATTGTTTTGTCGACTAATTGTTTATGTGGACATGGTTTTAAAGTACACCTTCGAGGAGTTAAAATAAATTAAATAATCGGGGGTATGGAGACTTCGGGAGTCCCACGCATTTCGAGGACCTACAATTTTATGTCAATTCCTAAGTTAGAAAGAGGTTTTCATGCATGGCAGTTTACTTTACTCTCGAAGGACTTGCCACTTTCCTCGCGGTACCTGCTTCCTTTGATATTTCTGGGGTTATAGATACGCGCGTAGCAGGCAGATATGCCACGAGCACCACCTTAGAACGTTTCATTAGAACAATTTTATTAGATCCGCTTTTTTGCATAATTTTTCGTGCAAGGACGCTTTGCACTGATCCCTCTGTCATTCCTGTGAGCGAATGTAAGGGGTCGGTATTTTATTCTGTCGATTCCGAAGCACCGGTATCAACGAAGAAAATGCTTCCCTAGAAAAGTATTATTCTCTTTTAAAGAGCTTTGGAGTATAAACTTCTAACACAAAGAATCATTAGATGACCTTGATCGTCCAAAGATAGTCAGAAACGTCTGGTTCAACGTAGGTATTGCTACTACGCTTCGCTTCATCATTGAACAATGATGAACTACCATACATTCCATCGTGATAATTTACCAAATCGTAGTGCACGCTTTAGACCAATCATTTACCAAAAAATTCCTTATCCCTTGAACTTCTATTCGAGCCATTATTCCAAAGCGATGATGCAAATGGCTTGAGAAATTTCGTTTAATTGCTTTCCATTTACAAAAATCATGCCTTGTTACCCGAAAGAGGCCATTTTTCAATTAGAAGTAGAAGTTTTCTGTGCTTACAACAAAAGAGATGGAATATGGAACAAGGTATACCTCGCATGCAAACACATTTCAACGCGCCACATTCTATTTTATTAAAATTTATATTTTTGTCGTTTCAACCCTTTTTTAATTTTTTGCTTTTATTTGAAAGGGTTGTTTGATTTTGACAAATGCCATTTTTACCTTGTCATATGCAAAACATACCCGCCGCTTTGCTCTCCAGCGAGTATCTACTTATTTTTATTTTTGTACATAGCTATAGTATTTTTTTTAATATTGTTTTTTTTTTTCCTAAAGTTCCATTTCATTTGTTTCGGTTTCTATGGGAAAGAATTTTCGTTCATGTTGTGTGTCTTGAAACTAATTCATCAACATAACAAATGTCATGATAGCTATCCAAGTTTTGCTTGAATCACGAAATACACGCGAGCTCTCTTTTTTATTTATTCTTTTTTTTTTGAAAAAAATTGAAAAAAAAACTGAAGAAATAGGTACGGGTATACAAAAGCGTAGAAGGAAAGTCTTGAGTTTTTATTTTTGTTTGTTTTTGTTTGTGATTAAGCTTGGAATAGTTGAACAATTGGTGGCGGCACTTGGTATAATTTGCTTTTAAGTTTGAACACAAAAATGTGCAAACGCAAAGAAACACACATGTGTAGGTGTATTTATATTTGTACTAAATTAAAGAAAAAGAGAACACACTAGTCTGTTGCTCAGTATGAGGGGTTTGTATGACAAAGCAAATTAGTTCAAATTGAACATGACAATTTGAGAGCGAAATAATCGGCTTCATGCATGCCTAGCTAAGCCTCATGGTGTAATGGAATCTCAAATTCTCACGTAACAGAGATATATGTAATGCCAATGTTCTAATAATAGAACCACTTAATTGATTTTCCACGATTATAGTCTTTCGAGACTCGAGAGGAATTTGGAAGTCCTTTAATAGAAATTGATGCCATGTAGAATGAGTCTCTTGAAAGTCACAATTCATTAACGTTGTGCCCTACTGAAAATCACGTCACAATTTGAGTATTGTGACTGGATTGGAACGTTGTAACTTTTGAGGAATCGCAGTTATGTCTGACAGAATCGGGTTGCTTATGTTAGCTTTCCGTAGAATTTACGTTTGTAGAATTTACAGTTCTTTGCTTTATAAAGACTGACGGAAGCCTGAATTTTATTATACTTTTGAGGTATAATTGCATTTATCCTTATATTCATGTCGACCAAGTAAAAACATTTCACTGCAACGTAAAAATTGTAAGAAGCTGATACATTATCGATACCACCTATTCTTAGTTTATTATTTATTCCTTGAGGAGATACCACTGCTTTAGATGATCCTAATCAAGTAAATATCCCGCCATCGAGTTAGAAAAAAAATGATATCTGGTCGGCAGAGCGACATTGCTCAACTTTGTTCTCATTCTGCCGCCTATCTGCTTTGACGCACAGTACGCCGACCGCGCGTCGTGGCAAAAATTGATTGAGGTTTTTTTCCTCTTGATTGCGACAGCCAAGATGAGGTTTTCACCTTCCACGATTTAACTACACGGTGCTTTCGAAAATCTGTCGAGCCGGAGCGTTGATGTCTTTCCGGTCTACATGTTCAAGTCATCGTCTCAACCATCAAAATGCTGTGATTCATATTCTCTTAGCTTGACTTACGTTGAAACTCATTTTGTCCACTCCTACTTTTAACCTTTGGCTCCTTAAACATCGTCTCACTGATGATACCACAATCGAAACGAGGGAATTTAGTTCTTCCTCATACACTTTGAATAAAGTACGTAAAAAAATAAATTAATAAAAATATACATAAATGCTTCCACTCCTCATAGCAGTATTGGGATGATTATAGATTCCCATTTTCATTCCCTCCGATTCCCAGTAATAATGATCGTCTGCTGCTATGCTATAGTTTCAGTTTGATCAATTTCTCTCGATGATCTATTCGGAATCGGCAGCAAATTGAAAGGCCCTTCCATTTTCTCACAAGGTAAGGTTGGGAGAAATGCATAGGCGACGAATCTCTCTGCTCTATTGCTCAACTTTATTTAAGGCCATTAACACAAGAATTTTTTTTTGAAGGAGGTCCTATATGGCAAGCTATATCCCGGTCGGTAGGACAGCATCCCTGATTATCGTCCCCTTTCAACTAATCTTTCTGCTTAGCAACGAAGCTTACGTCATCGTTGAGAAGAAGTTCGCAGGAGATGTCTTTCTAGGTCATCAACGAAACGGCCGCGATTCTATAAGAATTTTTCTCCGTTGGCCTCTCCAGGCCTTAAGAGTTTGGTAAATTTTCACCTGTTCCTGTGTGTAAGACTTTTTTCCAACTTCTTATATCTACTTCATGGTAGCAAAAGAGTATAAATCTAGCTTATATAAAATTAATATCTCAATGCTAATGCCTATCGGCCTTAAAGACAACATGCGAATTAACAAACTCAAAACTTAGTTCTTTAGATCGTATTTATTTGTGTTTTCTTAAAATTACCTTAGACTAATGTAAACTACTAAAATCAACTTAAGACCAGAGCAATTGCAAGTTGATTTTATTATTTGCTTTTTTTCTAGGTTTTTGTTTTTAGTGATTCTTGTTTTGGGGTTGTGCCTTTTTTGGGTGGCACTGTGCTCACCCCCTACACTCCAAGACTTACGCGCTAGAATTGTATAAACCAGCCATTGGCGATTTGCTATCAATCAACTTTTTGCTCGGTTAACCATCAGAATCGTTATGTCATTTTTACCATATCTCGACAATCGCTATTTGAAACCACCCTACTGAACGGAAGGAGCTCTTCTAAGCTTCCGCCTACTGACGTCCTGGTCAGAAGGGAGCCGGGCTTACGGCAGACGTGGTAAATAATAATCGGTTCATCGGAATCGCCGCAATCTTTCCCGTTTCAACCGGAATGTTTCCGGTAGGACAGATCCACTGAAGCGGGTTTTTCTACATACTAAATATCGGGGTAATAAACCCCAAATATCGGGCCATTGCCCCATTGGTCGAGGTCATTGCTCTTGGAGTATGACCTCGAGTCACAGTTTAAGGATTAAGTTGTCGATTCTGTTTATTTGAGCCCTGTTGCAAAAGACCCCATCAGGAGAATATAGTGTTTGTACTTCGACTCAGGTGTTTTCTGTGCAATCCAAGATATGTAGGTACGCAGACACACTGTCTCTCAGACACCCAAATCTTTTCCATTTGAGACGCTGTAACTTTGAACCACACAGAGTAACCATAGACAATCATTGGCCTTATATGATAGCTATGTAGCAAATCACTTTCACTCTGCTGTCAAGTTGCCTGTTTTGAAACAGCCTGCCCAGGCCGGAACTGCCTTGTCAGTGCAAAAGCTTCTCCAGAGCCGTATTGATATGTAAATCCATATCAAAATATAGATAGGTATGTAGGTACTCTAGGTAGGTCACTAGTTTTTGCCAGTCCTTTCGCGTATCCCATGAGGCCCCACCGAACGGGGTTCTAAACACAATTGTTTCCGATTTCAATTTCGATCTTTGCGGCCTGTTCTGTACCCAATAAGGTCGTCGGCGTAAGCTATAGCATTGTGAAAAGAACCAATTAGATTGCCGGCTAAAGTGCTAATCAAAATAAGCGAGTTTGACGCTCCCTATTGCAGACCGTTCAGTATCTTGAAAGTTCTTGTAGAAGCTACATTGCCACCAGAAGCATGTCATTTCTTATACTCTGAGATTCGCTGGTTGACCGCCTGAATTCTTCCTTAAACTTTGGGTGTCATTTTGGTAGATGGCAATTTTTTTCTCTTTGAACCAAAAGATGTCTTCCCAAGCTTTAAGCAACATTTGAGATACCTGGAGCGCCTGAGGGTCTCTTCAAAATAGGTTCGTCTTATATTGATTTATTATATTGGTTGTGAAGAAAAGAAAAACTGATTATTATTTTCGCTGCAAAGCATTGTCGTTTTTTGAAAATTTATACAACCACTGACCAGAAAGCTCCTGTAAATGCAAGTTATCTTAAGAATGTAAAACCTTACTCGCACCGAGCTCCAAAATCCACTTAAAGCTAAAAAAAAGTATCTTATAAAAGCAAGAAAATCTCTATGTGAATATATGAAGGATAAGAATTTTAGTATTTCGCACAACCGAATTTGATGGAATTTCTCCAAAAGATCACACTCCCAATTGTGCTTATTTCACACTCAGATACATTGTATCCTGAGAAAGCATTCTTCCCAATGGCGCTGCCTCAAACAGGTAACCGCTTATGAATTCAAAAAAAAAAAAATTACTCAATTGTTCCGAAGGGACTATATAATTTCCACTCATGCAACCACGAGTTGGAGTCAAATTCTTTTGCATATCGTTCTAAAAAATTTATGAGAACTACACTCGCGGGGCTTAATTTACTTACTTTAAATGAAAATCCATAGTCGCTCCCCTTAAATTCACTAAATGCATGCCAAAATGAAGCAGGGAAAAAGGAGTAGGCATACTCACACAAGCCTATCCGCACCATCAAAGCCACCAAGCACACCATCTCCTCCACCACTCGACCGTCATTCACGAAACCCATAATTTCGAACCACTGGGCAATTTAGCCCTTTAGCATGTTAAACGAAACATACAAAAAAAAGGACAGGGGAGCTAAAATGAAAAACAAAAAAAAGAATACTATTTGAAAGAAATATAAAATCACCTCCATAGCTTTTGGTGTAGAGAGTATTTATAAGTAAAACAGGAAATCCACCAAAGAAACAGATAAGGATTCATGCTGAATTTCAAGTGGGCCTGGGTACTCTTGCATTCCCCCAGAAGAATCAGGTATTAACCTCAGAAATAGTGTACGTCCCTTGCACCTCATGTACTGGGCAATTTAAATTACATTTCCCCTTATGCTCAGGTTATACACCCAATCGTCCTTGTTGTTGGTTCCTTCAATTGTTCTTACGGGAACAGATTACAAGTAAACCGGCACATCCACGCCGCGTTTTCCAGAAATGCAAAAGAAAAACACTAAGAAAGACCAGAAAAGGAAGAAGAGCCAAACTGTTATTAAACAACTCAACGCAGCCCAAGCAATGTGGAATGTTGTAAGCTATTTATCTCGATACGGGTTCGAGAGACACACAAAGGCCAGTTGGAGGGGCACTGAAAGAACACAGTTATGTTGCATTTTATCGATTAATTTAGTCAGCATGGCCGAGGAAATCAATAAGAGAAGAGTAAAGGGCTCCTTGGTTCCTCGGGATGACCGAACCGACGAGATGTTTCAAGGGAAAAGGGGCAGCGTAAGAGGCGAGCATGATTGTCCTGTTTGCCAAATTGTTTTAGGTGGTCGCCTTTATTTCCTTTTTTTTAAATTTTAGCTTGTGGTCTTCGACCGAGGGAGGGGTTTTTAAATAATTATACATAACTGTTCTTGGGTTCAGCAAACTTAATAAAATCTCGTTTGTTTACTTGCAGGACTTCACACTGGACGTATTGACAGGATACACACCACCTTACTATCGAGCGGGAGAAAGTAGTGAAAAACACATCAAAATGGATCCCGATTGCTTTGCCATGTCCTCGTACCAGTTTGTGAACTCGTTAGCATCGTGCTACCCGCAACAGATAAATCCGCAACAGAGTCACCAGCCGAATTCTGTTGCAGCATCGACGAGCAGTCAAGCGGGCTCCAGTGGAAGTGGGCCGGGTAGTGGAGGCGGCGGTGGTGGAGGTATTCCAAATCCCACGGGTGGTGGTGCAACGCAAACTCCGAGCGCAAACGACTACTTCCCAGCAACAGCAGCCTACACACCCAATCTCTATCCGAACACACCACAAGCGCACTATGCAAATCAGGCCTACAGTTTAGGCGGTAGTTCAGGGGCGCAGCCAAATCCCGCCGATATGGTCGACTATACGCAATTGCAGCCACAGCGTCTACTCCTACAGCAACAGCAACAACAGCAACAGCATTCACAACAACAACAGCAACAGCAGCAACAACAACAACAGGCCAGTTGTAAGTATGCGAATGATCCGACAACACCAACCGGCAATAATAACCAATCGATAGCGAGCCCACAAGATCTATCGACACGCGATATCTCACCCAAGCTATCGCCTAGCTCAGTGGTAGAGAGTGTTGCTAGGTCATTGAATGCAAAAAATGTAGTTGCTGGAGTAGTGGGTGCTGCAGCTGGCGTCGTCGGCGGAGTTGGCGGCAGTGGTAGTAGTGGGGTGACATCGTCCAATGTTAATAATAATCACAGTAGCAATAGTCATACGACAAATGTTCCAATGCATAGTCCAAGCGGTGGTGGTGACTCCGATTCGGAGAGTGATAGTGGCAACGAAGCTGGCAGTAGTCAAAATAGTGGAAACGGCAAGAAGAATCCTCCGCAAATATATCCGTGGATGAAACGTGTACACCTAGGAACAAGTGAGTACAAAACTCTCAAGTTGTTTATTTATTTTATAAATCGCAATTAGTGTGAGTAATAAGCTTTCGCTCGGTATCTTTACTTTGCCAGGAGCAGTTTTGAATCATTGAAAGTAAGAATTCAATGATCAAAAAGTAAAACGAAAGCGAAAAGTTTAAAATTAGCGTTGATCAAAGTGCTGCTGTTTTGTGTAAATCTTCTTTTTTCTCAAAAATAAATCAAATCAAAGAGAAAGAACACCACCCACTCCCTGACAACGTTTGAATCTCTGATTAAATTCCGAATAATCATATCAAATGAAACAAATTATTTCCCAAATTAAAATTGAATTTAAGATCATCTCCCACTCGTGTATCACTTAATCTTAAAGCTCATTTTTAAAATACCCACATTCTTCCTTCTTCCCTTCCTTCCTTCCTTCCTCTAACTGTCTGCTACACAATCTGTTGTTCGTTGGCATCAGGGATAGAAAAAACAAAAACTAAATGAAAAATACTTTCACTCTAAAGCTCAACTCTTTTCTTGTTCTCTAAAATTCCTCACCATTTGTGTATAGTTTTACTCATTGTGGCGGCGCGGCGCGAAGCATTCCCGAATCCTAAGAGCCAATATTTTGCATGGTGTAGGCCGATGAAATTTAGCAATCAACTCTGGATTGCTTAAATGAGATTCTTGTGGAATATCAGAAACGCACTTTTCAAGCACACTGTCAAAACATGTAAACATTAATTGAAAAATCGGCCCCAGAAGAAGCCGTTGGGGAATTGTATCAGTGATCCAACAACACAACCTCAGAGATATTCATATCATGAGTTATATAGTGCGGCGGAGAGGTTGAGTTGTTCTTCTTCTGTGGTTCTATTTTTGGTTTGGAAATCGATTTGTCTTAGGAAGTGTCGATGAAAAAGTGGCTTATGAGGAACGTGACAGCTACAGTGATGGACAAATTCACGACCGATATGCTTCGAATAAACAAGTGCTATAAATTAAAATTAGAAAATATATCTTCGAGCAGCGAGTGTATCGTTTAGGAGGTGGGATATAGTCGCTTGTATAGGAACGATTGTATGAGGACTTGGAAGATTAATTTTGCTGAGGAGTGAAGAATGTTCTCGCTGCCTGAACGCATTCCTTTCCATTAACATGAGCATAGAGTAAGGTAATTGCTATATTCGATTTCAATTTGGCAAACTATTGTGAGTGTGCTTAATTTTTTTCTTTTTTGCTCAATGGAAAAGGCAATCGATCATTTATCAGTTTTGCACCTGCCCAAATGGACTGGGGAATTGAAAATACTTCGTACTTCATGTTCAGAGGTACAAAGTTTGGTGAATGTGTTTTACTTGATTGTCATTTCTGTTTTAGTCGCCATAGACTAATCCGTGGGAGGATCGTGAATCGAATTTCAGAAACATTTAATTGTTTTTCCACGCATGAAATTGGGAGGCAATCCGAGAGCAATTGCAAACTGCCATGAAAAGCCTTTTTTTTAATGTTCGGCATATGCACGAAATTATTGGCCCTTGTCAGGCACAGTGGTTCCAATTACTTTTTTAGGACACTCTATTTAGTTATTTATTTAGACTCCAGGTGCTTCATCCAAGCCCCATTAGTAAGACTACTTCAATATTTAAGCTGAGCACCATTAAGCCATAAAGGCAGTGCTTTCGAACTAAGCCATTTAAAATCATCATAAAATTATAGGTCCTTGAAATGCGTTGGGTGTGGAGGCTCCTCGAACTTTGTACCTTTTTGTGTCAACCTATTTATTTTTCATATTTTGTGTGCTATGATAAAAGATGAGTCTTATAAAGTAAGAGAAGGAGTAACAATAAAAAAGCCTAAAGCTCAATTTTCTGCGCGTATGGCAATACCACTGGAAATTAAAAATTGCTTCTAAGACAAGACGCAAGGTTTGCAGCTAAAAATAATATACAAAAAAACTATATATAGGTTTGGCTAATGATTTGCTTCTCTTCAAGAGAGACTGATGAGACTTGCGGCAATTTTTTTGTTTTATAATTAAAAAAGAATTTGAAAAGGCTGTCTTCTGTCGTCTGTCGTCTGTCGTCTGTCGTCTGTCGTCTGTCGTCTGTCGTCTGTCGTCTGTCGTCTGTCGTCTGTCGTCTGTCGTCTGTCGTCTGTCGTCTGTCGTTTGTCGTCTGTCGTCTGTCGTCTGTCGTCTGTCGTCTGTCGTCTGTCGTCTGTCGTCTGTCGTCTGTCGTCTGTCGTCTGTCGTCTGTCGTCTGTCGTCTGTCGTCTGTCATCTGTCGTCTGTCGTCTGTCGTCTGTCGTCTGTCGTCTGTCGTCTGTCGTCTGTCGTCTGTCGTCTGTCGTCTGTCGTCTGTCGTCTGTCGTCTGTCGTCTGTCGTCTGTCGTCTGTCGTCTGTCGTCTGTCGTCTGTCGTCTGTCGTCTGTCGTCTGTCGTCTGTCGTCTGTCGTCTGTCATCTGTCGTCTGTCGTCTGTCGTCTGTCGTCTGTCGTCTGTCGTCTGTCGTCTGTCGTCTGTCGTCTGTCGTCTGTCGTCTGTCGTCTGTTGTCTGTCGTCTGTCGTCTGTCGTCTGTCGTCTGTCGTCTGTCGTCTGTCGTTTGTCGTCTGTCGTCTAAGAAAAATCTTTATATTCATTAGTTGTATTCGAAGCCAAACAGCTTCTTGTTTATGCTACATTCAGGTCAAAATTTGATTTCAAAAGCTCAAGCCATACAATTGGTATTCGTTTTGCTATTTGCTTCGTTTCCATTAAGTGTAGGAAGGTGTTTCTTATGTATCTTTCACTTCATTGAAAACTCAAAAAAAAAAAAAAAAACAATCAATAGAATAGGATAAAGGAGATTCTCGTGTTATCACATAGGTACAGAGGTGACATTGAACTTTGTTGTGCTATCCTAGCGTAGAATTTTTCACAGCAGGACATTGAAAAGTTAAGACGATTGATTATTTGACATTTACATATCGCTATACCTACAGCTGTAAAAATATATTTACATATCGCTCTATGAGAGTGATACCCGTAGCAAAAAAATGTAGGTCCCCTCCATTCCCTCACAAGGTGTAGTTCTGAGAAATGCGCTATTGATTCATGAGAGTGCTAAGACTGAAAAGATGAGAACGACATCGCAAAGGTTGCGGCGGCGGCGACAGAAATCGTGTCAAGAGCGTTTCTCCCGCAACTAGAAATTCGCTTAGGATTAGCAGACGGTGCGTGGGTCGGGTATACCCAATATCAGTTAAGAAGCAAATCATACAACAACTAAGTCTTCAAAAATGGTGGCACAGATAAACTCCATATTCATTAAAGTAAACAAAGTGCCAACCCATTAATAACGGTACCTGGGATGAAGTGCCCGAGGTATTAGGTGTGGCAGGGATGTTGTGTCCGATGTACCTATTATGTGCTAAGTTATTGTCTGCGATGGTATTGGGTGCACAGGTACTGGTTGCATCGACCCCGCAGACGCTTATACTCGAAACTACTATACTTAAGATCGAACTTTTATTCCGAAGCTTGTTGAGTCTCTTGGATATCTTAATAAACTCCAATAAATTTGTTTTATGGTGCTGACTAGATCAGTTTAGAAACGTGTTTACTTTCCAAAAACACTACTTACAAATTTTCTTCTAGTCCATGTTTCGTTGTGGCCAACTCAGTGCCTTTTCTTCTTCAACTCCATTTTCATTCTCCCACACCGGGGCAGATACAGACATACCCTCATATTATTTGACTCCTTCACGGTGCGTTTTTAATTAAGCTCCACTGGTGCATGAAAAATACGCAAATATTATAGAAGAACCACCTATATTTTTTTTTGCCATTTAATTAAAATTTAATGTTGCTCGACCACAACAATGCGTTTCGTGATTAATTTACCTTAGAGAAAATAAATACATCACACTATGAACGCACAGCTCGTGTAGGTATGGATGGATACTTTGCAGGCATGTTCTATAACTGCAATGGTTATAGCAACGTGTCAAACTGTGCAAAAACAACGTGCTTCAAACAAGCTCGCTCTATTATGATTCCATAGACAAATAGAAAGATAATAATGATGGAAGGAAAGAGATAGATCGTATCAGTAATGCATTACTGCCTCTGCTCGGGAGCACTCTTATCACATTTAAAAAACATTAACAACCTCTTGGCAGAATATTCTATACACATTATGTATGTGCAGATACCTACTTGGCAAACTCAATTACTCGCTTGAGGTAGAAAATGATCTTCCGATTGATTGGAGTGGCATAAAAGTAGGTGAACTTGTACTAAGTATAGCCGCTTGCATACACGATTATGCATCACAGGAGGTGATGATGGGAAGTGTTCTCCTCTTGTTTTTTGTATTACTTGAATTTATCGATTTGGCAGACGGCAACAGCTGAAGATTTATTTGAATGCATCAACTGTGAATCGCGTATTCCCATCAGCGCCAGCGCTTTGAATATGAATGACCACAGTATATAATTCATAAACTGGGTGCAAGGAACTTCCGTGTAGTCAAGAACTTGTTATGCTCCAAGGTAAAGACCAAAAAAGTTTCGGAACCTACCTTCCACATACATTCAACTATCACCAATTGAAGCACAATTAATTTGATTGCCTGCAAGCGATTTATTTATCGCGACCCCTGTGAAGAGTAATTTTTGTCTTTTTTTTACATAAAGCAGGAATCTGAAAGAACGTTTTTTTTTTTATTGTTTTGTTTTACAGAGTATGACCAAGCCCACCTACCTAATTAACGTGATCGTTTCGATCAAAAAACGCCTTCGGCTGACAAGATCGGCAAAGATATTTTGTTAGAGTCGTAAACACTTTGCAATGGAGAGTCGGGTGGTGAGAGGTAGTGGATTTTGTTGTTGTCTTTGTTGATAAATGCTTGTAAATTAGAAGCCATGGCAAAACTTATGTAATCAATTATTCCGACAGGTAAAATACTAATTATGGTGAGTTCTTATAAATAACTTGTGGGTGTACAGTTTAGCGGTAGGTTGATTTTTGCCTAGACTCTATAATTTATTCGGTGAAAATGCCTTCAGCGTTCGATGGCACCAAGCCAAATCAAATTAATCAGTTAGTCTTTATAGAGTGAAATTATACGAGCGTATAGTCATTTCTTTTGATCGGAAAGTGTGGTAGGAATTGCAAAGGCAAGTGTTATCGATCTTTTTTTTTGTGACTTGTAATACTCATATAAATACTTTGATATGAAATATGATAAGATTTGTAAGAGGGTCATCATGTGATTAATGAAATTCTTTGATGTTGTGAAGAAAAATGTGTTTTTGTTGCTGTCTTCAGTTGAACTACTGTTGGTGGTAATAAAATCAATTAATTAGATTCTTAACTGAACCTTGAGATGGGTCTTAGTGATATGCTTTGCATAGAAACTTAAAAATAAAGAGAGTGCTTACTTTAGGCTCAGACATGCAAGGCATCGGGTTGAATTTCATGTGGTACGATGTGTTTAATTTTAGTTGTTTGTGATGAATAAGCGAAAGTGGCATGCAATGAAACCTTCCCAACCTGAACCCTACTTCATAATTATTGCAAGTCGGTTATTCCCCAAAGGGAGCAAGGAACCATTTTAAAAGGGTTTATTGCTTAATACAACAAAGGTAGAGTGCATATCATGAAATGAGAGGTTTCATAGATTTCAATTTCATAAAGAGGAATAATGCAATATAAAGCTGCCGCATCTATCCAAATAAGATTCCTTGAAACCTGTTAAATCTCTTTCTGGTACGGTGTTAAGTGCTGATCCAATTAAAAAATTTCCCGGCGTCAAAATTGAGAGATCATGCGGATCTTCATTCACAGGACAAAGTGGGCGGGAATTTAAGCAAGCTTCCACTTGCGTGAGTATGGTAGCGTATTCCTCAAAGGTTAGGGTATAATGTCCGATTATCCGTTTTAAGTGGTACTTCATGGACTTCA
Source organism: Melanostoma scalare (assembly GCA_949752695.1). Lineage (NCBI taxonomy): Eukaryota > Metazoa > Arthropoda > Insecta > Diptera > Syrphidae > Melanostoma > Melanostoma scalare. The sequence continues at coordinate 188,958,925 of OX456985.1, read as the reverse complement.
CACCTGCCTCCCAAAGACCACCAAAATGTGGAGCAGCAGGCGGGTTGAAATGCCATTGTGTACCGTTGTCTTGAAGAATCTTTGCAATGACACTTGTCCATTGCTTTGGCATGAAGGATTTTTCTGATTCCATAACATTTGCAGCTCCCTTGAAATTCGTACCACAGTCACTGTAAAAATTCGAACATATTCCGCGGCGAGCATTGAAACGCTTAAAGGCTGCGATAAATGCGGATGTAGTATAGTCGCTAACCAGTTCGATATGAACTGCTTTGGTGAAAAAACATACGAGAATCGCTATGTATGCTTTAGTAATTTTGCTACATCGGCCTTTCCAAGCTTTAAGTTGCACTGGGCCAGCATAATCCACACCTGATGTTTGAAAAGGACGCGCTTGACTTACTCGCAACATTGGCAAATCACCCATTTTCTGCTGCATCCCTGTTGCTTGAATCGGTAGCATTTTAAGCACTTGTGGATACATTGCTTTACTGCTGATTTCAAATGTAGAATCCAATATTCTAATTGAAGTGTTGCCATCAACAGTTGCTGACCACCATGGAGAGTTCTCATGTGGGTATCATGGACGATGAGTGGCGTGAAAAAGTAACTTGACCGGAGTATTATCGGATGCTTTTGTGAATAAGGTAAGTTAGTATTTTCTAGACGACCTCCAACTGGTAAGATATTCTTTTCATCCAAGAATGGCGAAAGTTTCGCTAACTTGCTTTGTTTGGCGACTATTTCTCCCTGACTAAGCTTCGAAATGTCTTCGCTGAAATGCTCTTGTTGTACAAAAGCAATTAGACGTACTCGAGCTGAAATTTCGTAGAAATTTTTTAGGGCTATTCTCAATGCGATAGGATAATCATCGTGCTCATCAGCTGCCAGTTGCTGAAGTGTTCGGATGGCTAAGTACGGTGCAGAGGCATAGTACCAGTAGAATGTAACTGTGTTCAGGCGATATGCTTCCACTTCTTCTCCTTCGACATCTCACTATAAAACATGTTGATATATTGAATCACCTGGAGTGACCCAAATTTGCCTATACATTTTTGTTATGTCGGCTGTAAACGCAGCTTTGTATTTCCTAAATCGGATCGGTGATCGAAGATGTCATCCTGTAGTCTAGGACCAACATAAAGATGGTCATTGAGTGAAGTACCATCAGATGTTTTGCAAGACGCATCAAAAACAATCCGCAACTTTGTGGTTGAGCTGGCTTCTTTCACTACGGCATGTTGAGGAAAGAAATAGTAGGGAGCGTACATTCACTTAGTTCAATTAGGCGCAGGGACATAAGTCCCCGGGACATAAGTCCCAACTTTTATTTTTGGGACTTATGTCCCATCTAAGTGAGACATAAGTCCCAACTTCGATTTGGGAGTTATGTCCCACGCCATCGGGACATAAGTGCCAACTTTTTTCCGTTGAAGATGGGACATAAGTCCCAACTTTTCAGGAATAGAGCTTAGTAAATCGTTGTACATTTCTACTAGGCAACCAAACAATTTTTGCTTGCCATAAAGTTGTTGGTCCTTGACACCTTTCTCTCAAGTGATTTTAGGTAATGGAACCAATAACCTCTAGATAATCTCAGAATCGTTATATACTCTTTGAATACCGATTCGAAGGCTCTGTTCGAAATATTATATTCCATCCAGCGGGCGATGGAAAATGTTTACTTTAATTATAGCTGAGGTATTTGCACATATAGTTCCTCCGACTTTCTACTCATAAGAAAGTAGAGATATGGTTTTCCGGAATGAGGAGATAATATTTTACTTGTAGAAGCTAGTAAAAATTTTTTAATTTAAAAAAGAAACTTAAAAAATTAGAATTTTTGAGTATTTGAGAAAATAAAATTAAAAAATCGCGCGTTCATCACACCTGTTCCAAATTTTTGTTTGCACTCTTACTCACTTTACTTGCGATGTTGAAAATTCAGATAAAATCGAACTCCAGATAACCCAAAATTAAAATCCACTATAGATCTAGATTCTAGACAAAGGACTAGACTTTGTGTTAATCTTGCAGAGGGCTCCAGCTTAATTAAGGGCGACCCGGCGAGCTGACCATTGGGTGTCCAAATGACTTTGCATTACTCAGTCATTGTTGTTGAACTTATCGTCGTTGTGCCGCCGCGCGCCGTAATATGTACCATCTTTTTAAGCGAATTGATTGGACAAAACTTTGAAGAATTAAATCTTCGGTGTGATGGCAGAGAGCTCCAAACTATGCTTTCTGAAATGATTTTTAAATATTTTATGTACGATACCTTGAAATTGATGGAAAAATGTAAGAAATCGATGCGATGTTCCTATGTGAACGTTTGTTTGATGAAAATTTTTCTGAACCTAGAGCAACACTGTTTATGAGCCTATAAGTTTTTCAATGAGCGGCTCACAGGTTTCACACAATGTGGCTAAAGAATTTTATACTTTAGCAAGTCTACTTATTTTGAAGGGTTTTCTTCGTAAGGATCAGACAAAAAGTAATCTCCGAACGTAAAATTAAATAATTTTGCTTAAACGAAGTAGCAGACACGGTAAGAGCTGAGAATTTAAACTATAACTGTGAGATCAATTCCCAATCTAGTCAAACAGAACTACCTACCAGACACGTCTTTGGAAACTACTGATGGTGCACTCAATTCAACTTGCTATTAAAATGCATTTAAAAACAAAAGAATAAGTGTAAAGGTAAAGGAATTAATTGGGTAGGTACTCACCATTAAAAATCAATCCCAAAGTATTTCCTGAAATTCAAAAACACGCACTCGTTTTATCACTCGCGAGGGACAAAAAAAACATCACAATTGCTACTCCCGAACATCAAAATAATGATTCTTATCAAAGCTTTAAATTTAAAATCGCAAATGGATGAAAACACAGACAATATATTGACTCAGACCTCAAAAAGAAATAAAAGAACTTCGACGCGATTTGAAAATTCAAACGAACAACGGCCACTTCGATTTTTTCTCTCTTTTTTTTTTTCTCCCATTGAACACTCGCGAAAGACAATGAAAATTTCAATTTAGCTTGAAATACAAACAATAGATGACTAGATTTACTTAATAAACACAAAACAAAGCATTTAGGAACTTAAATCGACAACTTTCTGGACAAAAACTTTGAAATTTATTGAACATTTCAACATTTAAATCGAACCAAGCACTTCACAGCCAATGCAATGGAGAGAAAAAAGAACACACACACTGCAATTTCACACACTTTTGACTTTAATAAGCAAATAAACCTTGCAACCAACTGAATTTGGTTTTATGTACACACTTTCACTATTAATTGAAAAGAAATTATAAGTTTTGGACCGAAACCTAACAAATTGACAGAGAAATATTTTATTTTTCATTAAATTGCACGATTGTGCTTGCACTTTTGACGGCCATTTGTGATTTGTGACTGAAGCTGAACACTGAACCGGACTACCGCTGTCTCTTTCCAGCACACGCAGTGAATTTGACGGATAAATTAAACCGCGAGAACATTTGAATTTGAATCATTTACTTAAAAAATTGTTGAGCATTAAACTACTTTTTGCTTTTTGTTAGTGAATTGAAAGTTTTTAGCCAGATGAAAGTGCATAGCATGGTAATGGTAACTCAAAATGCTTATAAAATCGATGATATGGCCTTCAATGTGTTCTTTTAAGATACCAATGGCATTTGCAACAAAAATCAGGCATTATAAGAAGAACGCCAAGAAATGAAGTAATCCAGTTTTTCTAATTGCGAAATCAATATTAAGATTTTCGTTTTATATGTAGAAACGAATGGAAATGAGAAGCTACTGGATAAGTCTCAAAAAACGTTTGTCTTCAATCATACTTACTTCAAATGAAAACAACATTCCGTTCGTAGGAATACATTTCCCTAATGGAAATCAAGGAACTATTTTCACATAAGGCAATACTACTTTAGCATCTTCGACGAAGAGGACAATCTTAGGATCATGAAGCTTAATTGATAGGTCATCTGTGTATACTGGAAATAATAGAGTCCTTAAATGGCTTCACTGGGGTGATCCAATCTCCAGATGTTATACGATTATTTTTGTAGATCAATGACAAATACAAATACATAAAAGCATTTGCATGGACAAAATTACCAAAGTATTGAACATTCAATCTTATCTTATCTAGATCTTAATCTTAATAATATTATAAACAGGAAAGTTTGATTGTTTGATTGTTTGTCTCGAATAGGCTCCGAAACTACTGCACCGATTTGAAAAATTCTTTCACCGTTGGAAAGCTACACTATCCCTGAGTGACATAGGCTATATTTAGGTTTTTTTTTAAAAAAATTGAGTTCCTTACCAAAGCTCCGATAACTAATAATCTTACTTAGTTGTGTACGTTGTTATAGTAGGCAGTTGTAAGTAGCTCAAAGATATGACACGTAATTATTTAGTTCAAAGGCGTTTTTTTCTTTTATCATTTTAAAATGCCCAAAAGATCAAGATCTCAACTTTCCAGAAACAATTCCCAGGCCAGGGCCAAAAAAATATGTCGAAATAAAGAATCTTCATCTGAAACTGAAAATCGTCTTTTAAGTCAGAGAGATTATGTTGTGCAATCGCGTGCCAGAGAGTCGAGTACCGAGCGTTCGCAATGGCTCGCTGAACAGAACATGAGAACTTCTCAAAGACGCGCGCGAGAATCCAGTATTCAGCAGTCGCAACGGCTCGCTGAACAAAATGTGAGAACTTCTCGAGTCCGCGCGCGAAAGTCGAGTAGGTACTGAGCGTTTGCAGCGGCAAACGCCTCATTGATTATGTGGGACGAATGCACGATGAGCCATAGAGCACATATAGAGGCCGTAAACAGATCTTTACAAGATCTAAGGAACTTCTCTGCAGTCATGGGCGGGATTACTTTTGTTTTTGCGGGTGATTTCCGACAAACGTTATTAACAGAGGTACGCGAGCAGATATCATCAAGGCATGCTTGAAATCGTCACCCTTATGGGCTTCGATTGAAACATTGCAATTACGAACAAATATGAGAGCTCATGTTCATAGAATCACTGATAGCGATTCCCACAACAACTGCTAAAACTTGGAGAAGGAATTTTTCCCACTCCAAATTTAAGCGGTTATTGTGCCATTCTTCTGGATGAGTCTCTAGGTCAAATACTCCATACTTTGGAAATAGAAGATTAATTCATGATTAATTAATGATTTATAGATGCTAAATACCCTGATATCGAATGATACTGTTAATGAAATAAACAATCTAATAGTTCAAAAGTCCCCGGTCAAATAAAAACATACAAATCGATCGACACTGTGACTAATATCTAAGACGCAGTCCATTATACCTACACAACAATATTTAAATTCGTTGAACCCTTCTGGACTGCCACCACATGAGTTGTCGTTAAAAATCGGAATCCCAATAATGCTTTTAAGACATTTAAGCCCTCCGCACATGTGTAATGGGACGAGGCTGCTTATTAAAGATTTAAAGGACAATTTAACTGTAGCAACTATTATCACTGGCCCAGCAGCTGGTCAACTGGCTCATATACCGAGGATACCGATGATCCCGATTCCCGACTGATCTGCCAATCCCATTTAAACGGCTTCAGTTTCTGGTAAAAACATCTGTCGCACTAAAAATTAACAAATTTCAATCCTTTGAATTGGTAAGGATCGACCTGCGAAGGAAATGTTTTACTCATGGTCAACTGTATATGTTGGACTATCGCGGGTCGGAGCCCATGAAAATCAATTTATTTTGTTGCCACAAAATAAAACAACATCAAATATTGTTTACAGAGAAGCTGTAACACAATAAAAAGCTGTTTTTTGGGCTATGACTTCTTTGCAGTAAACAAAAACCTGATGTACAGAGAAAAAACAAACAAAAGAAACGTATTAAACAAAAACATTAAAACGCAAAAAAATATGAAAACACTAATAAAAAAAAAAAAAAAATATATATACAAAGCAATGAAAAAGTACAAAAAATTTTTTAAATAATATCTAAGAATTAAATTTCCTATTTTTTTTTAATTCGACTCGAACATTTTTGAATATGTGTGTATCTATATGTCATGTTTAGTGCCCGTGCGAGACCGGGACGGAACGCTAGTTGTTTTATAAAGAGTGTTTTTTTTTAACGTGTGGTTTTTATGAAGAAATAAAACGCAAAATTTAATGTTATCCCTAGCAAATAAACTTCATTGTACACATAAGCATTTGCCATTATGCATTAGAGCATTAGAAATGATTGCGGGCAAGTGGCCACTGCGGCTGGCTCAAATAAATTCCAACCGAGAGGCCCCATTTTAGACCACTTTACTTTTGCAAAACTTGGGGCCGTATATCAACAATAACTCACCGAATATTTTCTTCCAAGGAGTCAATAGTCTCAAGCTCATCTGCGTTGTGGTACAAGCCCACAAGAGTCCAGCGGTGTTAAATAGCCCGATCTTGGAGGTTACCCACAGGTTTAAAACTCGAAATTATGTTTTGTTTTAAATAGGGGGTTACGTTTTGAAATAATTAAACCGTCGCGTCGTACGCGCAGTGTCCAGTGGTCGTGCGGATTAAGTTCTTCCCCGAGGAAATTGCAAGCCAAACTGAGCATAAACCAAATAACAGTTTTCAGAAATGTCAACTCTCAAAAAGTATTGCCAGATTGAAAGTCACACATCTAAAAAACCACACCATTCAGTAGTATTATGATGTTTTAGTTTGTCAAATGCCGTTGAGAACTCGAAGTGACCGACATCAGTTTGTTGGCCATTCACGGATCCTACAAATTGATTAAAGAATGTTGAAACCTTCAAGACACAATCTTGTATTCGAGTTATAAAACCTATTAGACTGTGAGACTGCGTCATGCCACTGGTGGGGGGATGGTCAAAATAAAAACTCCGTATCACATTGAACTGTTACAAGTAATTAGCTACTTTAATACGAAAAATCGATTTAGTACTCTCCCAATTATTTACTAGGCACACTTTTATTCTTCGCAAAAATCTGCGGTATTTTGCTCATACCTCCTTCTCTTTTATTCCTGTATGCATTTATACATCTTCATCTTGCTTGTTGTGCTATGGTTATCATTGGGAAAATGATGTGAAGCCATTGAATTAATTCAGTACTGTGGAAGTTGAAATTAAATTATTGAGAGCTGCACATAAATGTACAAGCAACTCTTTAAGTTATTTCATCTCGAATATGAACATTTTTTTTTTATTAAATAACTTAGGATAGTTATCATGGCAGCGTCTTTTGACTTTTCTCTGAGCATCTGGAAAGCTATAACCAAAACTAAGTGAATCCTGTGGAGAGGATGACGACACGTTGAAGTACTTCCTCTGTGAACGTCCTGCATTTTCTTGCATCATTTTGTGAACGTCCTGAATTTTTCTGCATCGGCGCATAGTGAGAGTTGATAACTTAATTAAGATTCATATTTAAGATAAGGTAGCTTGAGTCAAATCTTAAGAAAATTTTGAACTGCTATTGGCAGAACTTTTGCTGAATTCCACAGCCTACAAACATTGAAGAAAATAACACCAAGGTGACCTTAAATCGTAGGCTTTGGCTACCTATAGTCAAACAATTCTTGTATCAGCCTCACAATTAACGCGATCAAACTTCAACCTAAGTTCAATAATTTTGAATTTCTTCTTTCGTTACTTCAAATTACTAATTTTTCTACAGGAAATTGAAGGCATATAATCTGCGAGTGACTTAAACATCCCCTCTATTACCATTTGAACACTAAGCGAACCACATTCTGCACCAACTGTATAGTGTAGTTGGTCAACACTCTTTCTCCTTTTCTGCCAATTTAAAATTTTCTTAATAACTATTTAAATGTTTGACGTGATAACATATAATCACCTTCCTTACAGGCAAGAGGTAGTTGCTCGTGCAAAGTTTATAGCACTCCACACTTCAAGAGTCAGGGCCAAGACTCAGCGCACAGTAAAGCCCTATACCACTTTTTGATTATAGCCACCTCACAAAACTACTTTGCATACTCACACGATTGAGTAAACATGACCAATGGAAATTATGTATGTTTCTGGTTAATTACAATGCCCGTTCATATAGGTACATGTACATGCATATAGGTTCCAAGTTGCTTATCGCTCAAACATACCTACTCCATGGACCACTGGGATGACTCGTATAACAGTACTAATAGAGTAATTTTGTATAACCTTCAAGCGTGTAAGACGCCAGTAATTCACTTTAAATTTGCCACAATTTTAACAATTCATACCATGATTTAGATGCGTGTATGCATGCGCTTGATTGGTTGTAAAGCTAAAACACCTGTACACAGGAAAGCCCCCTTCTCACTTCAACACTATATTTCCCGCTGCGCTTGCCGGTGCTCCTAATAGTAATTTTGTTTTCTTAAATTTGCATGTTGGTTGGTATGAACTCGCATGGAAGTCATGCATCAAGCGCTCGCACCGCAACACAGTTGATTGGCCATAATAAAGAGAGTCAGAGAAGATAACAAAAGGTTTGCCCATACTTGGCCTGTCATCGTGGCAACCATTCACTTTGAACCAGTTTTGTGGTCTAAGAAGATTCCTCCTTCGAATCATGACTGGTTTTGAAAAAATTTCGCTACATTCTGCTTCTGCCTTGCTAATTAGTTTCCGAGAAGAAGATGGCTAACAAGTTTGGCTTTTTGTGTGGCTATGTATGTGTACGTTTGTGTGTGCTATTGATGGTGAGTGGCACCGTCGTTAAGCTAATTATGATAAGTGCAATCGATCTTAAACGTTATCGAAAGCCATCAGTCTGCAATGCCGTGAGCAACAAGTGAGCATCGCAATTTGATTTCAAACATAAAATTTGTGTGGATTCGTTGGCCAGTTTAGCCAGTTTGTCGTGTTTGAATTTTTTTCGTAGCTATACAAAGTAACAAAAATTCAAAATAGTTGGTATAGCTGCTCGTGTGTTTCATTAATAAGCAACTCCAATTCTGAGAATTTTTGATTCAGGAACCAAAGGCATCATTTTCGCAATTTTGGTAAAGCTTATTGTAAATTTGAAGAGTTCATTGGCTTAAGTGAGTTTGTGAAGGAAATTATTTATGCACACTGAATTCTAAAGGAATTGTCAAAAAAAAAAAAAATGTTGTAAATTTAAACCTTCAGGGCATTGGTTGCTATAGTATCCGATTTCATTAACAATGGTAACGGTAAAGCGTTGGCGGTAGTATCAATAGTTTGAGCTGTATTGTTTGGTCAATCGTTATCTATTAGCCAACATTTTTATTTCACTGTGTTGTTGGCCAAACTATTGGATTTGGTTGATTATCATAGTTACGAACTTTTTACACTTGTAGATTGGGTAGTTTATTCATCAAAGTCAAAATCGTTCTTCTCCGTTTTTCCTACCATCGAAGAGTAGGTACCTCTGACTACCTCAAGCTGTACAGTTTTTAAATTTGTTGTAAAAGCTTCAAGTTTTTGAAAGCTACTCCGTTGGAATCAAGCTTCTCTATGGACTATGATAATCTCAGTCTCAATGTTGTTGTTAAGCTCTTATTGTACAACTTATTGTAATTAACTAATTTTTCATTGCTTATAGGGCCTTTGAATATTTTTTATTGATGTCTTAGTTTTTATAATAAATTAGTTTACTACCAATCCAATGAACTGAGTTTGGTAAAATACGTGCGCTATGCAGTCTTCTAAATTGATAAATTGTTGTTTAAGAAATTCAAACCATACAATTGTTGTTTAATCTGTGTTTTTACTTGCGATTATAGGTAGGTACTATAAGGCAAGTCTTGCAATCGTGCAAAAAAAAAATTTGAGATAGCAATTTAACATGACATTACGATGATAGAGAATACGAAAAAAGTGGGTCCTACAATTCTGTCTGTCTGTCTGTGTGTCTGTCTGTCTGTCTGTCTGTGTGTCTGTGTGTCTGTGTGTCTGTGTGTCTGTCTGTATATGGATCTACAGCCTGAACCGCTTGACCGATTTTCTTCAAAATTTGCAGTTAGGGTTTGTTTGGCATCCTACAGAGGGGTTTTTGGAATTGGGTCTCTAGGTCTTGAAATAACGGTACCTGCTATACAACCGATATGATAATACTTATTTTTCTCGAAAACGGCTCCAACGATTTCGATAAAATTTTGTGTTAAGGATTAATTTAGGCTTGTTTTTCTTATGATGTAAGAAAAATTTTTGGAAAAGGCCTAAAAACGGTACCTCCCATAGTACCGTTTTTTTTAAAACCGACTTTCTCGTTAATGGCTGACACGATCTTGACGAAATTTTGGATTTAAGAAGTCGTAAGCTGTTTAAGAAAGACTGCATATCAATAATTAAAAAAACTTAGTTTTGGAAATTTTTATAAATTTTTTTTAAAAAATTTTGATTTTTGAAAGTTACTTCGAAACTATAACTTTGATTTTTTTCAATTTTTTTGTCAAAATAACTACTGTTAAGATCTAGAACTTTGCATACTCGACTTTTAAAAAACAGTTTTTAAAAAAAAGTGAAAAATAAAAAACCGTTTTTTGGAAAAACTGCTCCAACGATTTTGATTAAATTTTCATCATTCATGTGTATTAGCGATTGCAAAAGAATGGCGTTTTTAGATTTTTGCTTGAAACCTTTGGAATATTTAATTTAATTTTTTCATTATTTTGCGTGATTTAATTCAATTTCCATAATTAAAGTGTAGTTGGTAACCCTGTACCACAAAATATATTATGAAATGCTAATACCAAAACCTTTAACTCAGCCTTTAGATTTTGATATCGTATTTAGAACACAATCGCAAGTTCGTGCGACCCAGTCGTGCCCATTTTTTTTTATTGAGTACCTAGTCCTTCAATAAATAAACTTGTTGAAATAAATGTCTAATAAAGTGTTCCGAATCAATAAGTATGCTATTCTTGCATAGAAAATTGTTATTTAAAGAAACTCAAGCCATACAATTTTCTATACTTATTTCTAAACAGATATTCTGTTGTAAAGATCAACAGAGATCTGCTAGCGATTTACCCCACATGCACTTGAATTTGAGCTTCAGACAGAGAGAATGTGTTATGTTATACCTATTTTCTACAGCCATATTTATATTTAACTCTATACTGCCCTCCTCCGCAATGACTTTTACTGAAAGAAGATGGTAACGAAAATGTTTGTAAGCCTATGTTTCAGAAAAACATCCTCAATTTGAAAATTGAAACGTGTTTGCTGGACGTATGTGTGGCCAGAGCTCCAAGAGGCGAAAATTATTTTCAACCTTGAAGCTACCAAGAACGAAAGAAAATACTGATATCATATGCTAGTGTAAAGATATAATCTAAAAATCAACTATGACAATCTTTATCCGATCACGTAGGTACATCAGTCAAAGTTGAACGATAAGTAATGCTATATGGCCTTTGCCGACGAACTCAACGATTTACGAAAAAAGCATATGCGACATCACCGTTGCTTCTTCCATTGCATCTCTCTTGTCTGGAGGTTAAGTTACGCTAGGTAACATAAGCTTAATTTATTAATACGGCTGTTAGGAAAACATTATGATACCACATTAGAATGCGAGGAAGTACCTCACTTTGTATAGAGGGATGAAGAGAGTAAAAGTTTATCGATCACTCGGGTCATTCAAAAAGAGCTCTTCAAAATGTAAGTAACCTCTTACAGAGAGAGCGGAGATCTTCCATAAAAGAGGTTTTAAAAAGTACACTCATGATTTGAGTCCTTTCAAACTGCGTGCCATTTCTTATTTTTATCGATTTTAGGTTCTTTTCCATAGATTTCTGCTCGGGGTGACTGACATATGAAGAGGGCAGCGGTGGTTTACTCTTGTTACTCTGTGCATTCATTTTTACGCGGTGACGGTCCTGAGGACATCTTTAGGTCAAGTCAGGTTCTGTCGAGCTTTTGGATAAGACGGCCAATCTTGCAGCATGTCTGTCTATAACACCGGTTAGGTCAACAACACAACGTGCGCCGTGTTGAAAGCCTGTCTTGTAATAAATGTTTAGAGTCTCACTTTTCTAAAAACGGTAATCTAATTGTATACTAAAAATTCTAGTGTCTTTTTGAAATACCTACTCACGCACCGAAAAGATTTCTCATTTCAGAATACATTCACTGAATATAATTGTTTATTCCCGTACAGAATCTAACAGGTCCGTGCATAAATCATTCCAACCCTTAACTGCACCCCCATTTCAATTGAAAGACCTAGGTAATTCTTTTTCATCGGCTGAGAAATTCTCAAAGCCTCTCAAACATACAACCACATAGAACCAATCAAGGGACGAATCTATTATGGTTTATGAAAATGTATGAGTATACAACCGAAGCAAAGCTACAAACACCAAATGTTTTATTTATAGGGTGTCAGTGAATAAGACATCGAGACGAAGCAAAGACGCACGTTGCGTTGGCGAGTGGGTCATCCCAATTCACGAATGACTTTTCTATCAGACTAATTTGTTTTATTTCACATCTCATGCTTCTTGATTTATGTCTCTCTATATACTATTGCAACATGAGAGGATGGATACCTTGCACGTTTCCTTTTCGCTTTGCTTTTTGACCAATGTTGTTGATGTCTAGCCAAGAATTAAAAAAAAAAAAGAAAAAACTAAATATATTAAGTCACTTCCACCCCTAACTCACAATCGTTGCTTTCACAAACTTGACAAGCTTTTGCCAGAGGCACATACCAAGAAGTCTCTGAAGCAGAACAAGACATGTCAGCTGGGGCCATATAGCGTTGCGCATAAAGAAGGTGGCAGCGGGTGTCTTCGGTCTTCTAGTTAGTCACACTCAGTCGTATTAGACAGTTGCTTCAAATTATTATCAAATAAAACAAATAAAATTTTAAAGAAATTTTTTTTAAAAACAAAAAATTAATTTCTTAAATAAAATACGAGCATCATCTACTGTTGAAGTTGATTCCAATAAAGAACATTTTCGCACGCCAGCATTATGAGTATACCTATACTACGAGTATAAGTGTCCGTTTGTTTGTTTGTTTGAAAGCCTGTTTAGTTTTCTTTTCTCTCAAGAAAATTAGCTCGCCTGTTTATTTTTCTTTCTTTTTAATTTTTTTTCTTTTATAACGTCACACAACGTGGCGGTAGGTACTTACAACCAAATCATGATGCCTTATTGACTTAATTCCCAGATTAACTTTGGTGAATCTATTTTCGTTTTTTTTTTCTGAAAACATTTACCTAGAGTCTAGAGAAAGAGATATTCTTCTCTTCGAGGCGGTTCTTTATTCTGTGAAGCCGTCAGTATACATATACAATGCGTGGTAAATTAGAAGCCAGTGCAAAATAAAACAGAATGAAGGGAAATTCTCCAAATTTAAAGATGCATGGCGCTAAGTTTTTGTTTTTAATTGAAACTATGATGTTTATTCATGGGGCTAGTTGAAAGATGCGTGTTTTGAAATGCATCATGAAAGAGTATTGAGTTTGTATAGTGTGAACGAATGGTTTCTTGTGTTGAGAAATTAGAAAAGAGTGCTTTTTTGTGGTTTTGATGTTATTAGGATGCCATTGGCACTGTATTCTGATGATGGATTAATGAATCAAACAAAAAAAGCTAAAGATTATATGTTAAACTTCATTCGTGGACTCTAAATTGAAAGCACTGCACTTTGGATTCAATACCGTACATCATTTCGTATGAGGGAAGATATATACAGTCAAACTTCTTTATAACGAACCTTCAAGGAAACAAAAAATTGCTTCGTTATAAAGAAGTTTTATAAGAAATTCGTTATATAGAAAATTTATTTTCTTAGCACTGCAAGTATTTTTTTATATTTAAAAACAGTGGTTCAAGAAAGAACTCATTTTAAGGAAATTTATTAATCTTTATTTTTTAGTTAAAAACATACCAATTTTTAATTGAACATGAACAGTTTTGGTTTTGTTTTATTATAAAAATCTTTCAATTCAGAAAGATGAAAATATGCATTGAATTGAACACTGCTTTATCCACATCACCGTATTTTGTTTTTTTAATTTTTTTTTTTCTTCTGTTTGAACTTGCTTCGGCAAACTTTAAAATTTTTAATTCATTGTTAAAAATTGTTGATAGTGTACTAAACGACACACCAAATTTTTCAACCATATCTTTTTTCTTTTCTCTACTTTTAACTTTTTCAATAATCGTCAATTTCTCTGAAAGCGAAATAGCCTTGCGCTTCGACATTTTTTATAAGTGATTCGCGAACTTAATGTAAACTTAAACGATTCACCTGTCTATATGCGTAAAACTTCTACAACACATGTACCCTTTTTCATGCAACCATACATACATACATTACATACATTAACTTTTAGAAAATTCTTGCCAAAACGGGGAGTTCCCTATTAAATCTGTGAATAAAAATCTCAGTAAGCTTTGTTTTCAAAATTTGAAAATTGAAATTTCGTTATAAAGAAACAAATTTGCTTTTGGGTCAAAAAAATTAGTTCCTTATAAAGAGAATTTCGTTATAGGGAACTTCGTTATAAAGAACCTAATTCGTATGGGATATTTTTTAAGGGGAAGGGGAACGAAATGAAACTCGCAATAGAGAGAATTACGTTATAAAGAAGTTCGTTATAAAGAAGTTTGACTGTATGTATATATATTTTTAGATATATGTATCTTGTCGGAAATTTAAAGGGCTCCTAAAGAAACACCAGCTCTATACCAGCATATGATATATAAGAAAGGCAGGGATTGAACTAAGAGTTTCAAAGACTGTACAAAAATATTATTTATTCACTTTGGGTGATAAAATAAATGAAACAGACCGGAATACTCCAGATAGCCCGCTGATCTCGGCGCCTGAAGCTGGAGTCCCTTTTTCCGCCATTCAATACCTAATTTAAACTAAATTTCCAGACAGCATTTCACAGGCAATGAGTTATCTTTTATTGAATGTAAAATAGGATCAGTAGCTTAACAAACGGATTCGACGGGCCTTACGAGCAGCGAAGTCAGAAATAACTTTGTCGAAATCAAAATTTGTAGTCAATTCTTGTTCAATCGACAATAAAGCCAAGGTTGATAGTACATTGGAGCTCATATAGTGGATCTCAAATAAGATTTGATTGGCTTTTTTGAAAAACTTTCTCACAACTAGCGGCACTAATGACTTTATTTGAAACCGAAATTCTCAGATTCAGTTTTTTAATGAATTGGAGGAGCTATAGTAGTCCTTTGCCCCTTATATCTTTATCTGATACAGAACTTTCAGGAAACTGCTGGAGACGTTTCCGCTCCATCGTAAACTCGTCATTATCGTTGTTTTCTAGTACATGCGAAAGATCACATACTCATACATGCTTTCCAAAAGATTCGTTGGCGTCAAAAATCCGAAGTTGTCCGCTATTTCTTGAACTTGCATGCATTTCTTCCTGTGAGTTCTTTTCGTTTTGAGTTCGATTCCTTTTCCGCAGAGTTTTAGCAAAGTTGATTAAGGCTTGGACGAAACGGTCTCTGCTCTCCACTGGAAGAGCTTTTAAAGAGCAGAGTTTCTGTGCACACTTGCCCACAGTCAGTCCTCTTTGCTGTAGGTAAATCTGTGCGTCATCTACTTCAGGTAGCACTGCTGCCCAAAAGCCAAGAAAAGTGAGTGAATGACAGCACTTTTTTTTATTCTGTCAAAGTTTAATCCAATTCCCTTCTTTTGTTTTGTTTTTAAATCCTTTGAAAGCGAGCGGATCGGTTTGTTGCATAAAAGAAGTATTCCAACACGACAACGCGCCACGGCCAAATTGGTCGAGTAGCTGCAATAACCATTGCACTCTCCAGTTTTGGCCCCTGCGACTGCTTTTTGTTTCCAAACCTGAAAAAGCCACTCACCGGGAATAGGTTTGTTTCGAATGGGGAGGTCATCGCCACTACAGAGGCCTAAAACAGTCCTCGAGAAAACGCATTTTTTTGATGGCTTGAAGGTTGAAAAAGTTGGAGCATCGCTGGGCCAAGTGTATTGAGCTGAAAGGAGATAATGTAGAAAAGTAGATAATTTTGCCTCTTTTCTCTTGTCTTGTACTTGTTGAATGACTCTTGTATGTCCTAGAACCGGAATGGGACACTGCCACTGGCTTGGGATTGCAAGATGTTTTCTTAAGAGTAGACCGTTAACTACGTTTGGGAAAGCTGTTTTTCGATGACTCATGTGAACATAATGCATATTCATTACTCATAGCGCAGTCGATCGTAGAAGAAGGTCTAATGACACTACCCGATCAAAGCAAAAACGTAGAATCTGATGTCGAAATGGGCCCCATCACTGAAGATTATTTTTTAGATGAAGTTCCGGGTTTTTTTATGCATTTTAAGGACTCAATAGAACTTTACGTTGTTAATGGTAGGTGAACTTAACTGAACTTTGAAAGCCTTAAGACCGATTAAAGTCTGGGTGCACAATTCGGGGTAAGGTCGCTTTTGGAATACCCAATTCTTCATGCACGGCACTAGTCACTCAGCAACCTAGATTTCTTCACCAGTTTTGCTATAACCAAGCGGAGAAGGTCCTTCTTAACGACAAACAAAAAATGATTTAATTTCACGATGTTTGTAGAGATTTTTATTTACTTCAATATCCATTGTTCTTCAAATACAGCTGGCTATTCAAAATTCAAAATTTTATTGGAAGACCCTTTATTGCACGTAAGGCTAAAAATAAATTAAACGAAATTGGGTTGTGCAACAGAGCGAGGAGCCCCGAGGCCAAGCGCATTTTTTACGCAACCATGGAGGAAACTTACAATTTTCTACCGATCTCGAACTGCTAATCGAGAAAGCGCTTTTCAGGGCAATGAATTAACTATCGCTGGACTTACGTCAATTCCTCGCAAAAGGTGATACCCGTGGAGAAAACATTTTTATGTTTTCTGTCAAGATGTTACCTCCGACGAAACAGGCGGACATGCTAACGATTGCGACACGGGTACCACGAGATGAGTTTGTTGTAATAAATATGTCCACTGCTCTGTATGATAATTGAGAAAACTTAATAAACAATTTTAAAATACATAAATACTTCTGCAAAGTATGTCCAAAAAGTAAAATTAGTCACTTAACTACTAGCTATACTTAAGAATGCGTTTAACAAAGTACTACACGTCTTTGTTGCCACCACCAATTTTCTTAAAACGCCAGCACTGCAATGAACATTTATTTTGTAGATTTATCAAATCTTAAGTATCACCAGACTATTGCCGACCATAAGAACATCCTTATTCATATATTCAAAGTCACTATAGACTTCTACATAACAAACCAGCAACTAATAGGGCCCCTACACTACGCAAACACGTTTGTACAAACGTGTGTTTGTGCAAACATAGTTTCGCCACACACTACACAAACATGTTTGAGAGATATTAGTTGCTTGACGTTTTTCATATCTCAGACCTACTGAGCAATGAGCGATTTCGCAAGTGCTGCTTTAATTATTGCCTTGGCAACGAAAAATATTCATCCGTACTTCTTGAAAATTGACATCTGTTTGAGCAAAATTCAACACACACGACTCAAACATGTTTGTGCAAACACGGAAAATTCAAAATTTTTTGAATTTCTTCAAACCGTTTGCGCAAACACTCAGCATCGCTACACATTACTCAAACAGTTTGCACAAACATTTTTACAAAAACAAAATACATATGTTTGCGCAAACGGTTTGTGTAGTGTAGGGGCCCTATAAGATCACACTTGCCTTGCCAAAGCAAATCAATAAAAAAAAAAAGAAAACAACATTCTCGGATTGGTTTCAATTCTGACAAATGCCTTGCCAATGAAAGATAATAATAATTATTGGCACTGCCAGCTCACACAACCCGCTCTTGCTCGAAGGAACAAAGTAAATAATGACAGATAAGTTTATGACGAGAGTAACAATTTTCAATTCAAAACTGATTGACCACACACTTCCTCAACGCCTTTTTCAACATTTATCTCAGTTGGCCTGGCTTTGTATGTTGTAGCGAACATTTATAGTGAGGACTGAGGAGCTGAGAGACTGTGCATAATTTAGATTCACAGTCAATTCTGGACGCAAACGACGCACATCAATTTCATTGCATTTACATGGATTCATCGATGAAAAATCGATTGGCATCGTAAATTGATTCGATTGATTGATTGTTTCGAATTGGCGTGCCATCACCGGCAATATGCTACCCTATACCGCTCTACCGCCCGCCACAACCATCGCTGCTGGTTGCGTTCGTTTGTTTATGTACTTCACCACAGTGAATGGACTTTTAAAACACCTTGCTACTTCTGCTGATGGTGAGCGCATGATGTTCTGCGTCTGATGGAACATTCTTCGTCGCCGTGTCGTGTAGTCATCAGAATCTCCTTCCATCGTTGAAGGTACCTACATATGTATATATAAGTGAGGTTATATTTAAGGAAACGTGAAGATATTTCGTCATTAAACGGGTTATATGAGTGCTCCCATTGTGTGGTTAGAAATAAAACGGTCCCTTCGAGAAGCCCTATAATTAAGGTGGTCATTCCATCAATTACAGTCGCAATATCTTTCATTCTTTCTATTCCCTTTTTTAGTTCTTTTTGTTGTTTGTTTGCTTTTTTTTTCAAAATTAAAACATCATTAATTACTGTCTTGATGCGATTGCAATTCATTAAAAAAAACTTCCGCAGAACCGTTGACAACGACACCCCTTTTTAAGCAGGCGAGCACAGAAGTTCTTCCAATGTGCTGTAATAATTGTAATTACTTAACTTCTGTTCTAAAGGACCTCTTCTATGCCGGGATCAATTCGTTTCGAGGACTTTCTTTTTGGGGGGTTGTCTGGCATTTATTTCCTAGAGCAGGATGGAATCCCTTGGAGAGATGCACATATTTATGTACTCAACCCTTGTTAAGAGGGTGTTTATTGTAGAAATATAGGTGGGAATGTTGTTGTGTGAAAAATAGGCAGAGACAAATAATCTTCTTGTTAATTATTTGATTTGTATTTATTTAATTGGAGTTTTGGGAGTGCTGTTGAACAACGAGGTGTTGGGATTTCTCCGTCGAGAGCCAATGACAGGATAATGAAATTTATCATTTAAGGTTTCGGGTTATGATTTGAGATTCATTCCATACGGGAAGTAGGTATGATTTATGGTTTTTGATTTGATGAGGAAAACAATTGAAATGAGAATATTTAGAATCACTTAAAGCTAGACGCATTTTCAGAAATTTCTGATGGTAAGTTCTATCCGAACAAAGATCTTTCACATAAAAAATAGTGAACCCAGGTATGAATTAAATCATAAGATAAACACGAAAAACAGTTTGAGTAGGAATACTAACATCTTATTATGGACCCCTAGCTTTGTTAAACGATACTAAAATAACATAATACAACGTTATTATTAAAAATATCCAATACAATGACTAATAATTCGGAACAATCGTAAGTTACCTGTGGTGACCGTGGAATGGTGCTAAGCATGTCTGACTGTTACATGGAAGTTTCCGGTTCGAATTATAGAAGCAGCCAACTGTTTTTCCTCGGATATCACCTTTCGTGGGGGAATCAAGAGTCGAAACCGTCGACCTAGTTATAGCCTTACAGATACTTTGATTTCGGCTCAAGTGATATCAGGATCATTGAAACCATAACCGTATGTATATCTGTCCTAGTTTTCTACAGAAACTTCCCCAACTATACTTATTGAGAGTTGATGTCATTCAGAGAATTACCTATGTACGTTTAAGCTACCATCAGGCTTCATTAATCTTTTAGTCCAAAAAAAAGTTTTTGCTATAAAATGTGCGTTTTCCAAGCAGACTTTCGTCAATCTATCGAACTATGTCCGGTTAACTTCCCTGAGTCTACGAAACCTTGTTTCTGTCACTACATCTGTTTCTTTAGATAGCTTTCCGTAGTATATAACTAATTTCTTCTTTAACATTGAGATTTTTCGTAAAACTTTCCAAGCCAATAGTTTAGTGGGGTTTTTACTGAGCGCCTAAGGCTTGTAAATATTTCAGCACATAAACTAAGCCCATCAGAAATGTAAAAGGATTTTTTTTGCACTTTTCAGCCTAAGCCTTAAATTCTGATCAATTTTGTCATCAATGTTATACCCATCCATAAGGATGAGCGTATGGTTGCGCTCCCCGTCATAGTGATGTAGAAAAGGGTTTGAGTAATTGAAAGAGTGATTGGTGAAGTGGAAGCAAGCTTCCTGAACTATTTTAAGTTCTGAATGAATTTTAAAATGCTGCTCAGTTGCCGTTTAGAGATGAAGCCCAGTTCCTTTAGTAATTACTCTGCAGGGGAGTTTATCCTGATGTGAGTCAAGTCTTAGCATTCACAGGAAAATTGAATTAACGCTTTTCTGTTTCTTCGTCATAACATCTTACTTCAATCAGATATTCTTCTGGCCAGTATACAATTCTAGGTGAGCCGTGTAATGCCAATCAACGTAGAGAGCTAGCCCACTGCTCTAGAATGAAATTAAAATTCTGTTTTCTGTTTTGAAATGTCTCCTTTTTTATGGAAATCGGTTCATGGAAACCCGACTAGTTTTTAAATATGATCTATGATGATGCAGTTTTTATAAAAGGTCCAAGAACTCTGTTTCCTTACTGTTTCAGTGGTATTAAATCTGGCTTGATTCAAGTGGCTACCACGGTATGCTGGACATATAAGTGACAGTGCTCTTTATGTTCCAAATTAATAAATAGGGTAATATGGCGGAATAAGGAGCCCTTGGGATTTTCTCGCAACCATACCTTGTGAGGAACGGAAAGGGCCTGCAATGTGTTGCACATTGCGAACGTCTAATCTTCAAAATGCATTTCATGGCAATGCATTTATTATCGGAGGACCTGCCGATTCCTAGCGAAATCCGACACCTGAGGAAAAACATTTTTTGGTTTCTGTTGCTGTAGTTGGCATTCGAACCTCCAACCGCCCAAGTAACAGGCAAACAAGATCACTATTTCGCCATAGACACCATAATAGCTCGCTGCGATTAGCAATCCTAAACTACAGTTTCGCTTGTTTAGAATTTAGATCATGGAACTGTGGATAAGATTGGTTTTGTGGAAACCTTTTAAAATATATTTTTAAAGAAAGCCATTTACTGAAATCCATTGACAATGACCTGACCTAAGATTGTCTTGACTTAAGACGAACGTTCTCATTTCCTTTTTTAAACTTAATGTTGGTTTTTCTATATACCTAGTTTAGTGGCATTGTTCTTAAGAGATAGTAGCTTCTTTTTATGTAGATACCTTTCTTACTTTCGTTATATCAACTCAGACACATAACTTTCGAATGAAAATAGTTAAAATGGAAAAAGTAACTTATCAGCTTCCTCCAATCAGAGGACTTAAATTATTATCTTTGTTAGTAATGGGTAAAATCATCGTGAATATTCTGTCATCCTAAAATATATTCTCTGGAAAGAGTTAGTCACCAATGCACTAGTTTCCTTCTCGAAAATTTTTTTCTACTCTTAATAATTTTAGATAAGTAGACGCAGTAGTTCCATGTAGGCAGTATTAGCAAAATTTTGTCGTTTTTTCTTTTTCAATTGAAATTCTTTGATTTTTCTAAAACAATTTAACCAATGGCTTGTCATTTGTTTAACCAAAAACTTTCCAACAATTACCTCATTGCAGACAGACGTAAGTATTCGACACTGATTTGTCATAATTGCACACACACTTGCCATTTTTGCTGTCCACAACATCATAGAAAACCTATCCGACAAAGGAGACTCTTCTCAAAGCCACACAAAAAAACCATAAGGTATACTCGTATCTTTATAGTTGAAAAAAAAAAAAAAAAAAAAATTTCCCAGCAGGACATCCGCGCGGGGCACTGCATTAAAGCATTTACA
Organism: Melanostoma scalare; assembly: GCA_949752695.1. NCBI lineage: Eukaryota > Metazoa > Arthropoda > Insecta > Diptera > Syrphidae > Melanostoma > Melanostoma scalare. Next base: position 188,937,048 of record OX456985.1, on the reverse strand, counting down.
TTTTTTTTTTTTTGCTCTCAAATTACAAACCCTCTTGGTCTTCCCTCTATTGGGAAATAAAGAAATAAATTCTACTTTGAGTCAAAATATCTCCTCATAGAAATTTATCAACTGTCTTCATCGTCGACAGTTCATAGAAAAGAAAGAAATAAGGTAAAGGTAAACGTTACGGATACACCCAACTACACAACACTCACTCAGTTTTTCATGTAATTTCGAAAATGGAATTTCTCGTTTGCACAGTCCAGTTGGGTTAGTGTTCTTGAAGGTTTACATAGTGTTCATTACACAAATCGAAATTCTATGCACTGGCAACTGGCACACACTACAGCTATACATCCAGTACCTACTAGCTGATGCGAAAGCAAATCCCCCAACCGACTCAAATCGGATACAATTCGAAATGGGATTGTGAATTAATAATGAACCAACAACAACAACAATCCAACAAGAAGTACAGTGAGCCTCATACGTGCCAGCCATCCAGATCAGCTACAAGCAGCAGCCTGGCCTACACCCAGAGCATTTTCAATCGAAATTAACGCAAAAACAGCAAGCTGGGAGAAGATTGCAAACCTACCAGGGCTCGAGGTGAGCACTGAGCATCCTCCCTCGGGTCTTTGGTACTCGTTAATTTTTAAATGTTGCCATTGCCATCATGGGATGGCAGACGGTCGGGTCGGTGTAAGAACGGGGGTGTCCGTTGTATGGTGTACCTTTGACTGAATCTCATTTAAGTTGCGCGCGCGCAATTCAAGCCCCACATTAGTTCTTCGCCATCGAGAAAAGCAAATTACTTTCGAGGCCGCGAACAATGGCGGGCAACAATTGCAATTTGTTCGCACACTCCCGGTCTCCAATATGTTATAATAACAATATTCCCCCCTCAGTCTGTAAGCCGAACATATCACAATCTTCAGCTCAAATGAGGGTTTTAGAAAATATATCTGCACACGGGACGTTTAAAAAATGGAGAACTATACGCAACGCACGACTACGACGATGAAGATGACGATGACGACGACGATGACGACTACGACGACGACGCACGAGAGCAAAAGACGAAGAAGATACACCTCCAAGTCAATGGAATAATAGGTCGGACTGCTGGCATCGTGATCTTCTCTCGAAACTATACCTCTTCAAAAAAAAAGTCTACCTCGTCCTTGATTCAGCATCAGAGTCGCAGCCCCCTTGATGTCGTGTAGCTCATTTGGGAGCTTATGGGCGATAACTTTGATTCACTTCGCGGTTCATTAAAGGCTGGTAAGACTTATGTGTGCGAATTAAATTTTGTAGCTGCTAGTATACGTATGATGCACTGCTTACAAAAGATAATGCACACTCTCGAGAATGGATAGAGAGATAGGGGGGGTATCCGATCATATACCAAAGAAGAATAAGAACCTTTTAATTTCATAAAAAGATGTTCTTTTTTTGCTGTTTATTTACTTTAAAACAAGTTGTTCGAGGAGTTCTGGTTTTTTATAGTTTGCATGTGTGTGGGTATGAGTGTCTCACGAGCCATATTGAATTTAATTTCTTTTCTTTTTTGTGTTTTTGTTGTTTTTTGAAACCGGAAACCCACACGCAACCGCATTCGCCGCTTAATGGGGTATTAAATGAAATCAGCTTCTTCAAGGAGATTTTTTTTTTTTGCTTTGATATTTTGTTTTGATGTCTTGTGTTAAGCGAAATTTTATTTTAATTTCACCAATGTGCAATGTATCTTGTTTGAGTCATCCTCATCAGCATCACGATGAAATTTATAATGCTGATGGTATCTAAAAAGTTGAAGAAGGATAACTATATTTGAATAGATTCATTTTTTTACCAATTGCTTTGATTTGATACTAGAAGATCAAATTAAAAGAAAAGTTAGTTGTCTTGAACTTTGTAAGGAACTCCTACTTGTTTTTATTCGATATTTAAATTCTTGAACTATCTTAAAAATGTTAAGATTCTTAATGACCGACAGTACGGCTTTCGAACCATAATGTTCACCGGGGGTTCGATGACACATCTCACCAACAAGTGGAACCAATCTTTACATTGCTTTGGAGAGAGGAAGATTACTGCGTTTGATGTTTTTAAGATATTTAAAAGAGTTAGGCGCCAGGCTCTCTTATCGAAAATGCGTGCATTCTTTATCGTTGGATAAGAAACTACCATGTCGACTCAATACAAAGTTGAGCGATATGAACTGATACTCACTTAATAGATGCTGGTGTGTCCCATCCCATGCATCGATTTTATCTCCGATTCTCTTTTTTATTTTCGTAAGCGATCTCTTGTCTATGCGGTTTTTCAATCCTCTTATTTGTTTTGTTGACGACTTAAGCCTCAGCTTTTCATATTCATCTCCAACTTCACTTATCCGCTCTTGGGTAATGGAACGGGAACGGTTTAGTATTATTAGCTCATTGAATTCAAACTTTGACTGAATTTTTTTAGAGGGTACAACAAGAGCAGAGAGATTTTTCTAACGCCTCCTAAGACCAATGATGCTCTTTATCACTCAAGCTGATTATGTGCTAACACTCCCATTGTTCGTGAATGGTACCTACCTAAATGAAACCGAAGAGCTTACAGTGCTTGGTATGAGTGTAAATAAATGTCTTCGTTAGTATAACCACATTTATATGAAGTCATCCAAAATGCTTTGATTAATTAAAACGATGCAGAAAGTTTCGTAGCGATTCTGATCTAGCTACATCTGAAAAAGCCTTCATTCGCTCAAAAGTAAAGTTAATTTCCCATGATACGGGTGTCTCTCAAACATATATGTGTCTGTTTGATAAGTTTCAAAACAAAGCTTTAAAACAAATATAGCTGATTATTTAATTGTAGGATCAAATGGTTCTCTTCAATTTGGTCGTAATATCGCCTGTCTGGCTCTCTTTTATTGCATTTTATAAACAGTGCTGTAGTGCAGTAGCCAGTTGCATCCCCTCCCTCAAAGAATTAAGCCGCAACACCCGCTTCGCGAGGCATGCTGCTCATGTCATCAGTTTTACGTTGAGCCCAACTTCGGACGTACAGTCGAGTCAATATTCATCGGGTTCTCTTTTTCAACACTCTCCATTTTCCTTACGCCTGTGTTGATGTAAGCGTAAATTATTACATATACAACGGCACGGTTGCCAGTTTGGTCATTTATGTCCAAATCTTGTCATTATTATTTCACTTGGTCACCTTTTTTCCATTTGGTCATTTTGTCAACGAAATGAAATAAGAGAAACGCTTCAGTTTTTAGGTCCTTAAAAATGGAATGTATACGTAATCAGTTTTCTTATCGAATTATGTAAAAAATGCATCAACAAGCTCGTTCGTTCCAGGGGTCCCCAGATTGAGGGGAAAAGCACCATTTTTGCCGATTTTATTTTCCAAAAGGGGGAAAAAAAGGGACAAGCTTACAAAAGGGGGAAAAAATTCAAAGAACTATTTGAAACATATTTTGCTAAAATTAAACAATTAAAAGGTAGTTCGAATAGTATAAGACTAAACTGAAAGTGCTCATCTAAATGTATATCATGTACGAAAATAGCCCATGTAATGTTTCACTTTGATTTGAACAACAATAGGCGTGTTTTATTGGCCGTTCTACACTATATAGTGTAGTGGTTTACCAAAAAAACGGTTCACGTTTTTATGTTCGACTCGTTAAACCTATCTACCTATACCTGTATGACTTGTTAAACCTATCTAGTGCAGGATTCTACACCATCTTTTATCCGGTGCAACTTGTTGTTTTTGTTATACATGTAAATCCAAAGTGTTATACGGTGTAGAACTACCAAAAAAACACGCCTATTGATAACTTCGAAGTTTTGGAAAATTTGTATTTGGGCTCACAGTTATGTTCAAAACTCGAAAATTCTGATTTAAATCAAATCGAAAAATATAATTTTAGAGACAACTGCAGAAACTTTCTTATAAAATCGTGCAAGGAGATCCTAAATTGTTTTGATTTTAATGATAAGGGAGAAGTTTTTAAACTTCTAAGGTTCGTTAGCCCAGAATCACTTAAAAACAAAACTGTTAGTTCTCTGGGACCCCTCTCTAAATATTTCTCGAACATTTTTTCTGAAAGTGAATGGAACGAACTGGATCTCGAATACAGATCTCTTCGAAATCTAAATTTAAAAGATATTTCGACAGGAAATGTGCAGCGGTTCTGGAAAGATGTTTTAAGCATTAAGTTCGATGATGGAACTGAAATGTTTCCCAAAATGAAAATCCTTATTTCATTTGTTTTTTGCCTACCACATAGTGGAGCTGGGGCTGAAAGATTGTTTTCTGCAATTAACCTTAACAAAACTAAGCTTAGAAATAAGCTTCAAAATCCCACTTTAAGTGGAATTCTTCACACGAAAACCCTCCTGAAGAAAAGCAAATGTGTGGATTTTGAAATTGAAAAGGACTGCATAAAACTACATTCTAAAAATATGTACATAGAAAAAACGTAAGCTTTAAAGATGTTTGTAAACTTGCAGCATCAGTTTTTGCGATTTCTTGCCTTAATATTTATTTTTTATGTTACCAAGTACAAGTATAGGTACTTGTAGTCTGAATTTTTGTGATTTGTTTTGTTTCTATTGATGTAAGTTGCGTTACTTAATAATAAAAAAAATAAAAACAACTAAACTTTTTTTATTCAGAATTTATGAACATTTTATTAAAGGGGAGAAAAAAGGGGATTTTTTTTACGAATGAGGGGAAAAAATTTGGTTTCGCTGATAAAAAAAAGGGGAAAAAGATTTCAAAAGTCTGGGGACACTGGCTCTGAGGTAGGCGCAATGAGTTCTCTTGAAAAACCTCAGTTTATCCTTAATACCAAGTTAGGTGTTTTTTGAGTTTTATGGTCGCCCTGAAGTAGAACTAGGATTTTGGTGGGAAGATCTCAGGTAGCATGATATCAAATGTCACGTGCTTTTCTTCAAATGACAGGCATGTGTGGTGACTTAGTGATTAAATCTGTTTTAAGAACCGAAAACCAAGGTTTTTGGAAACTAGACATGACGCTGCACAGCTTGTTTCTGTCAATACTGTCATATGCTGGTTTTCCCAAGGTCTCCTGTGTGCTGTAAGAATTTGTTGACGTGGGGGGTTTCCAGACATTCAAATAGACAAGACATCGCATTTGACGTTAAGGAGGAGTATTTCTCATTAATTAGGGCAGTTGTTAGATTTTCCATTCATTGAACATGCTTTCTCCCGTCCCGACTAAATCATGCAGCTGGTGCACTCTCCTTTTAAGCTAATCTCTAGCTTCCTAGGGGTCGAGACCGTCTGCAAATTCAGTTTTATTTGATTTGAGCTAACATATACGATTTTTCCTAGTTGAGTCTACACAAGTAACTTTTCCAGATCCTCAAAAATGAGTGCGGTTCTATTGCTAAGTTTTGCTTGGTGGTCTTTACTTGGTTTTCCACCCTGACGTGATTTTTTTAACTTTTGGTGCAAACTCTGAAATTTATATAGTTTCTTAAACAAGCGCTCCCTTCTTTTTTCATCGGATCCAACATAAAAATTTTGGTCATTTCAAGCTACGTTTGGTCATTTTTGTTTTCATTTTTGGACACATATTTTTTTGGTAAGTGGCAACCGTACAAGGCACCAGCAAGATCGATCTTAAGATCTCAATGTAGAACTAAATGCCATCAAACTACTTTTTTTTTTAATGATCAACAGAAAAGTTTATTAGTTTCAACAGTTATCTCTTTTTGGCATTATACAAATAGAAGCAATGAAATTAGTTGAACGCTTTCTCAAAACGCAAAGGCAGCAAAAGGGTAAACTGGGGTACATTTGACGTTGGGGCACATTTGACTTTGCTAGTTTTGGTGTGCATGCAGCCTTAAAGAAGAAAAGTTGAGATTGTGAACGAAGCCGTATTTGATGGAAAGAAACGTAATGAACTTTGACAGTTTTGCTTTACCTCTTTTCAGAGCAACACGTGTTTTTGTGCTTTTCAGAGATTCGATGTAATTTTTGACCACCAGTAAGTAAGCATTTTATGAACTTAGTGAAAGAGTTTTTCTTTATTGTGAAACAGTATTGTTATAGCACTTTTCCTTTTAAGTATATAAATTAGAGTCAGTTTCGTGAAAAAGTAACATTGATTTAAAAAAAAAAATTGGAAGGAGCTTTTGGGGTATATTTGACTTTTGCAAATGGGGTACTTGACTTGACTCCTGTTAGGGGTATAATTGACAAAACTTGTACTGTCAACTTTCGTCGTAAATCATCATTATCGGGTTATGTTTTTACCAAACCAGCCGTTGAAGACATTTCTTTGACTTTGAGAAATGAAATCAACTTCAAACTACCAACACCCACAAACCCAGCCTCGAATTCTTGATGTCGCCAAAATATTGATTTGACGTCGACTTTCGCAAATTATAATTATATTAAAAAAGTTATTTAAAAAATGTTCATTCCTATTATTTTTACATCAACAAGGTGCTTCTAAGTTTAAGTTTTCATTAATTTCTATATATATTTTTCTATATCAATAAAATGTGACTTTTCTTTCCATTCAAACACCAAAAAGACAACATCTGGTCTCCGGGCACTTTTGACAAAATGACTTTTTTTACAAAATACATATATTTAAAAAAAATTATAAGGATCGTAGAAAAGGAAAATATGCAAGCCATTCGTAGCCCAAATATTCGCTGTATCAAACACACAAAACTTACCGAAATCCATCAATAGTTTTCAAAAATACAGACCCTTAAAAATTTAGTGTCAAATGTGCCCCAGTTTCCCCTATCACAAGATTCTCTTTTGAATGGCCAACTGACTGTCCATATAAGGTATGTCAATGGATACGTTAGATTGTATTTGTTACGTAAGGAATTTCGTGGTTCGAAGTTCGAACCCCAGCGACACCATAAACGTTTGCACGTTTATTACAATTCGTTAGGAATTATCAAGTCCCCCGAGAAAAATCACATATTGCAATGAAAAGGGCTTTCTTACTTTGCCGTTTAAAATCGGCATGAAAAGCGTTAGGCACCAAGGTTTACCTGGCTTTGTTGATTTAGTTGCCTTTTGACATAAACTTTAGTACATATTGTGAGTTTCTTGTCTCCAAGTTGTAGATTGAATTTATGATATATTGTAAGAAAAATATAAGAATAAATGCAGTTTTATTAGTATTTATTATTTCTTATTTTAATTTAATGTTACAACTTTGTTAATGATTTCATGCGACGCGTTTCGGAGTTACTTCTCCATCATCGGGCGGAAGTATTCCGCCCGATGATGGAGAAGTAACTCCGAAACGCGTCGCATGAAATCATTAACAAAGTTGTAACATTAAATTAAAATAAGAAATAATAAATACTAATAAAACTGCATTTATTCTTATATTTTTCTTACAATATATCATAAATAAACTTTAGACTTCAAATATTATGACAGTACGAAGTCTGCAGGGGATAAGTCGAACAAACGTAGAAACCATCCATAAAAAAGGCTAACAAGGAACAAGAAACGTAATAAAGCGATCGTGGCTTGAACTATGTTAGCTGTGACTGTTGGAACCACGTTAATATGAAAACAGAAGCAAGGTTGCCTGACGTCGATTGTTTAAATGACCTTGTTTTTGCTATGCAAAGCTTTTGTCGCCATTTCTCGCTGCACCCAAATCTGAAGACCAAGTTGTACATATGGTGAACCCGAGGCATTGCTCATTTCTCACAACCATGCCTTGTCAGGGAATTTTCTTCCGCTTCTGAACGGCTAATGGAGAAAGCGCTCTTCGTGACATGAAATTGCTATCGGAGGAATAGCCGATTCTTCGCGAAATTTTCGTTGATGAATAAATAAATTTATTAATACATATTGAACGCAACAACCTCTGTGGCAGCCCAAGTTTGGCGCATTTCTCCTAACCTTTGTTTGTGAATAATCGGTACGGGATTTTGTTTCCTGTGCTTAGCTTATTTTCAATTTATTTCAACGCAAAAATTTAGTAGAAAGGCTCCAAATATTTCTTAAAAAAGCGTTAAAAGCATCGTGATCTCAGAAGGATCACTGCTCTTCCACTTAACTGCTTTACATTACACACTGTCCACTCCTGGGGTACGCAGAGTTGACCTCAGAAAGCGAAGTCAAATCCACCGGTCTTGAATTGTTAAATAGGTCCGAGACCAACTTAAAGCAGATGTCGTTGAATTGGACTGTACCATCAGGATTGCTTAGGAATGCAGTCCTTTTTGTTTCTTCCCGAATCTGTCTAGAAGTTGTACGAATATGATATATCCTTTATGAAGCAGTTCCCTGAATCTTTACTTTGAACGTATACCAAATGAGCCAGTTGTGCTCTTATTTTCCGTGATTGTCTTTTTGGCATGATAGGGCTTGCACCGATTATGGTACTTTTAAATCGATCGAGTTTTCTTACTTCCGCTCTCATAATGAACATCTTTATATCATAAGGGCTCTAACTAAAGTATTGTTACAAATTTCTTAAATGAATAAAAGAAAGAAGAAATAAATTGATTAATTTTTGCTTTATTATTAGAAAATTAGAGGATTCTAGCCAAAATTAGTCGCTCTTCTTAAAATGGCGGACTACTCGTCTTGGAGCCAAAGAATTCAATGAATTGCAAAAACGTGTTCTTCTTTTTCTGACAATTCTGATGGTTGACAGTTGACAGACGTCTAGTTGACGTGTCTTTCCAGTTGCTCTTTCCAGTTGCTTAAGGTGGAAACATCATCATTTAGTTAAGGTCGTAACACATTTAGTTAAGGTCGTAACACTGCTCCCCATGAAGAAAAGACGACTGTCCTCAGTCGTGGTCGTCAGGTGCCAAAGCGATTTATCGAAACCATTAAGCTGAGAGTTGACACAACGCTAATCGATCTCTGTGGACAACAACATTCTTGCTTCCGGTTTGTTTAATGATTCGATACAAGACATCTCCCAGCTTTTCTAAGATTGTATAAGGACCTTGCCAGTCACATTGTAGCTTAGGACATCGGCCCTTTTTCCGTTTAGGAGCATAAAGCCAAACCTTGTCGCCTACACCAAATGGAGCAGCCTTCGCTTTGATGTCATATCTATCCTTCATTCGCCGGCTATAACTCGCTAGTTGTTGTCGATTGAAGTTATACGCTGTTTCTAAACTACCAGTTAACGATTCGATGTAATTTGAAGTGTTGACGGGTCTATCTGGAGGGGGTCCAGTTATAAGTTCGTTCGGCAATCGAAGTTCGCGGCCAAAGGTCAAAAATGCGGGCGTCTGTTTGGTGGCTTCATGAACTGCCGTGCGATATGCGAGCAACAAAAACGGAAGATGGCTGTCCCAATCCCTTTGGTTTTCCTCAACATATTTGGCGAGATAATTTTGAAGGGTTCTGTTAAAACGTTCCACCATACCGTCCGATTGTGGGTGTAAAGCTGTTGTTCGAGTTTTGTCGATTCCCATCTTTTCGAGAACGCATTTAAATACAGCGGACTCGAAATTTCTGCCTTGGTCGGAGTGAAGCTGAATCGGGACGCCAAAGCGGGAAAATACATGAACAATCAGGGCGTTTGACACCGTTTCAGCCGTTTGGTCTGGGAGAGGAATCGCCTCGGGCCATTTGGTAAAGTAATCGCAGAAGACCAGAACGTATACTTATTGCCTAGATATGAAACTGGTAGTGGTCCAAGGATGTCAACTGCAACACGTTCAAACGGCGCGCCAACATGAACTGGTTGGAGTTTTGCACGATTTCTTGTTGATGGGCCTTTGCGTTGTTGACAACGAGGACAAGCCTTGCAATATTGTTCGACATCTTGGGAACAGCCCACCCAATAGTACCTCTTTTTGACTTTTTCTTGGGTTTTTTGAATGCCAAAATGACCGCCAGTTGAGCTGTCGTGCATTGCCTTAAGAATGGTGTCCTGCAAGTCAAAAGGTACAATTAATTGGAAGTACTCACCATTCTTCGATATAATTTTTCTACAGAGTACTTCGTTCCGGTACTCGAGGTTTTCAAACATTCCCCAGTAGGCCTTTATACGGGGGTGCAGCATACGAATTTCTTCGAAAGAAGGCCGTTCTCCATTATCCATCCACTCTCGAACAATTGACAGATGCTCATCCCGTTTTTGATGATCCACGATATCCATACTGACAATAGATGTGCGTATGAGAATGTTTTGTTTTTCTTCCACACGAGTGCAGTAACGACACTGTTGGTCTTCGCACGGTCTACGAGATAAAGCATCGGCATTCAGATGTTTTTTTCCAGGACGATACTGAACGGTGAAATCGAACTGTTGAAGTCGTTCCAACCAGCGGGCCATCTGTCCTTCAGGGTCACGGAAATTCATGAACCAGCAGAGTGAACTGTGATCCGTCCTTAACGTGAAATGCCGTCCTAAGAGATATGGTTGGAAATGAGCCAAGGCTTTAACTATTGCCAAAAGTTCTCTCCGTGTGACGCAATAGTTTCGTTCTGGTCTTGAAAACATCTTACTGTGATATTCTATGACTTTTTCTTCTCCGTTTTGAAGTTGCGAAAGAACTGATCCGCAAGCTGTGAGGCTGGCATCGGTGTCAAGAATAAAGAAATCGTCTTCAGTTGGCTGAGATAATACAGGAGCGGAAGTCAGCTTTTCTTTTAACTCCACAAAACCACGTTCGCATTCGGTCGTCCAAATAAAAGGTTTTCTTTTCTCAGTGAGTGCTGTCAATGGACTTGCAATGGATGAAAAATTGAAAATAAAACGGCGATAATATGCGCAAAGCCCTAGAAACGATTGCAGCTCAGTTTTATTTTTTGGTTGGGGCCAGTTTGTAACCGCAGAAACCTTATCGATATCAGGTGATATGCCCGAACCCGACATAACGTGTCCCAAAAAACGAACTTCTTTTTTAGCCAGACAACATTTCTTCGGTGATAGCACCAAGCCCGCTTCTTTTAAGCGTTTGAACACCTTTTCTAAATTTCGAAGAAGATCATCGAAAGTTACCCCATGGACGATGATGTCGTCGAGATAAACTAGACATGAAGTATGTAACAGTCCATCCAGGACTGCATCCATTAACCGCTGGAATGTGGCGGGTGCATTGGTCAAACCAAAAGGCATGACATTAAACTCGTATAACCCTGTGCCGATGGAGAACGCTGTTTTTTCCTTGTCATCGGCATCCATCTCCACTTGCCAGTATCCCGATTGCAGGTCCAGGGTGGCAAACCATGTTGAACGGCCGAGAGATTCAAGTGTCAAATCGATTCGTGGTAGGGGATACGAGTCTTTCTTCGTAACGTTGTTTAACTTGCGGTAGTCGACGCAAAAACGGAGAGACCCATCCTTCTTCCTAACCAGTACAACCGGCGAGCACCAAGGGCCCTTGGATGGCTGAACGATGTTCTTATCCTTCATGTCGTCTAGGATTTTTCGAACTTCGTTACGACGAGCTAAGGGAAGCTTTCGTGGAGGTTGTTTTATAGGATGTGCTGTTCCCGTATCTATAGAATGCTTGGTAACGGATGTTCGTCCACGATTAGCACCATCACCTGCAAAGATGTTACGGTTATTAGAAACAAGAAATTTTAACCTGCAACGTTGCTCTTCAGTCGTAGATGGAATGGTTGTCGCAATCATGTCTGCTAGTTCAGATGACAACTCGGTGTAGTCTATTCCAGCGTCAGCACGTCGACATTGAAATACATCCACGTTGGAATCTAGGTGCACTAATTGGGTATTTCGTGGGATCCAAATGTCTTCTGACGAAATGTTAGTTACCGCAACGCTGAATTCTCCACCCGATATATCACACACACCACTCTGTAGCGACATTCCATCCTGCACAGATGCAGGCATAACAAAAACAGCTTTGGTCTCTAACTCAGGTGTGCTCAGACGGACCCAACAATCTGAAAGAGCCGGGATGCAGACATCCAGCGAATTGGTCGCGATTGCATACTGGGTTGGAGTTTGTCTCAAACTTATTGTGTGTGTGCCAATCCGCAATATGTAATTCTTTAAGTCTATTACACAAGAATGTTGGCGCAGGAAATCCATTCCAATTATGCAATCATCAAAAATGCTTGCGACGAATACGGAATGTACTGTCTTGAATTCTCCTATTTGCAACTCTACTTCAAGAATTCCTTCAACTGCAGATTTATCCCCGGTGACAGTCTGGATGAAATAATGCGATGGTGTCATCGCCTGGCTGGTGACCATTCGGGAGAGAATTTTGGGGTGCAGTATTGACTGGGTGGCTCCTGTGTCAATAACGCAAGCGCATTCGACATTGTTAACTTTAACTTGGGTGGCCAAGCTGTTGAGACTGTTCCCACATCGAATAAAAACGGTATTTGGTAAGGGGGCATCGGGTTGTTCCACTAATTCCGCCCCATAGGAGTTAGTGGGTTCTTGTTTACCGACGGTTCATCTATAATTCTTAATTTAATAGCACGAGGTCCAAGACGTGCGGCTTCAACATCGAACTCAACTGTCGAACCAAGTTGTAAGTTGGGAAAACGACGAAGTTCGCTGCGAGGTAAATAAACTACCTCGTTGTTGTCGACTCGTCTGATGAAAGCGTACCTCGTTTTGTGAATAAATTTGAGTTGCCCTCTGATATTTGATTCGAGTGTGACCTGACCGCCTGAATTAAGAGCTGGGAGAGCCTGTTGATTTTTTGTTCGCTGCAGCTTAGGCTCTCTTAAACTGCGCGGTTCTCGTTTCCCGAAGCCGGCTGGGCATTTCCAAACTCATCATCGCTGGCAACACGAGCTTCAGCAACACGTACGGTTTTTCGCGTAAGACGAGTGGCAACTCGACTGGCTTCTGCACGAACAGCTATGGAAAGAGCTTTTTCCAACGTGTCTGGTGCCACGTCTCGTACCCTCTGTTGCAAATCTAGGTCAAATATTCCATCGATGAACTGGGCAAGAGAAATACGCTGCTTGGCATATTCCGGACAGTCTGGAAATGCGAGGTAAGTGAGGCGTTGGATGTCTGTAGCCAGTTCACTTAAAGACTCTTTGGGGCGCTGTATTCGCCCTCTCAACTCACAATGTGCCGTGCTTTGCTCATACTCGTTGCTAAAGCGTTGTTTCATAGCTGCATCGAGACGAACAAAATCGTCACAAACTTGCGCGGGCAGCGTTTCGAAAAATGCAAGAGCTGTACCACGAAGATACGGAGCGAGATAGAGTGCCTTATGTTCGTTCGTCCAACTATTAACCCGTGCTACACTTTCGAAATGCAAACGATATGATTGCCAGGGAGATTTTCCATCGAACTCACGAGGCTGAACTTTAATGCGCTGTGCAGACCCTACAAGTGAAGATTGACCGAGCGGAGATAGTGAATTTCCTTGTATCAAGCTAGGTGTATTTGTACCGTTTGGTCTGGCAGCGGGTGCATGCGCGGTAGATGACAACTTTCCGTCGAAAGGGTCAAAGGGTGTTTCTAATGCACTGTCTGGTTGGAAAAGAACATGCGGACTTAACGTGTGTGTTAGATCAATTATGCGGTTTGTACTCTCTTTTGATTGAACATCATTTAGCAGAACTTCTTGAGAGGCAGTTTGAGCAGTTGTTGGTTGCGTCTGGGACATAGCAGGGCTTCGACCGACATAGGTAGGTGTAGACAAGTGAGCTAATGCGTCTAGCCGTGTTACAAACGATTGATTTTGTGTAGCTTCTACTTGCGCTACCCGAGTGTTGATCTCTGCAATAGACTTTTGCAAATCTACCATGAGTGTCGATTGCGCCTCCAGTTGCCTGATTAATTGCTCAAACTGTCGATCGTCCATGGTTGTGAAGCGTAATTAAGACTCGATTAAGATGTCGTTCTCACAACCCCACATCTGACACCAGTTGTTACAAATTTCTTAAATGAATAAAAGAAAGAAGAAATAAATTGATTAATTTTTGCTTTATTATTTGAAAATTAGAGGATTCTAGCCAAAATTAGTCGCTCTTCTTAAAATGGCGGACTACTCGTCTTGGAGCCAAAGAATTCAATGAATTGCAAAAACGTGTTCTTCTTTTTCTGACAATTCTGATGGTTGACAGTTGACAGACGTCTAGTTGACGTGTCTTTCCAGTTGCTCTTTCCAGTTGCTTAAGGTGGAAACATCATCATTTAGTTAAGGTCGTAACACATTTAGTTAAGGTCGTAACAGTATTTTGTATCAGAATACTTATGGTAAAAGTTTGAAGACACTTCGTCAAGAGAAAGCTATTGTTTCTTGATATAAGTCACCAGATGTTGTACCTCAGGTGTCACTGTGATTCATTAAGTAATCTAGACACCTTCTGAATGAAAGTTTGATCAAAATCTTCTTCACTTTTTTAGGTGTTAACAAGCCTTAGAAACTTATCGTTGCTAAACATTTACGCATGAGTCACCTTTCCAAACGCAAAACCTTTTTTCTGTCTCCAAACACAAACTCGAATTTAAATGTCACGTGTTGGCCTTAACAAATCGAATAAGAATATTAATGACATAAAAACATTGAAAAGGACCTTGCCATGGGGTTGCATATTGCATTAGAAGGAACATAGTCCATCACAATCCAATGGCACATCCATCATTCATCCGATGCAAACTCGAGCAAACCGTATCAGAGCACAGCGACCACCTATGTTTAATGTGAATGAGCATCACATTCACATTCCTACTTTCTTACTTTTCTGTTCTTGAAAACCCCCATCATCCTGGGTGTATATATGAAAGTTCTGGACAAGTTATTCGGTTGTGATGCCGACTTGGTATAGCACCAAGCATGAAACGATACAAAGATCCATTTGAAAGACTATCTCGAAGGAGTGTGATGTAATTTTCGTCTATCTGTCCGATTTAATATTTTGTCAGTTCAGTTCCCAACTGTCAAATGGACGGGAAAACAATTTTAAAGAGAAACTTGTCCGAGGAAAACCAAAACTAATTTTTCTTATTTTCCATTAACCTGCCAGGATACAATGCAAACAGTCATTCAACATTCCGTCTCCGTCGGTTTCGGTAGATGGTATATGGCGTTGTGGTAGGTAGGTACACCGCATCACACCGATTTAACATGACCTTGCTTCACAAAATGAAGAAATCGATTTCCTACTCTTACGAGTAGCTTTAAAGTCGCTTGCCATGGCCGGTCGGTGGTGGTTGTGTATATTAAACAAAATAATTTAACACTGTCTAGAGTACCTATCACTTTATGTTACTTATCGGACCGCACTACAAGAGAATGCACAAAGGAGGCTGCTGTTGGTGCACAACGCCGCCGCCAAGCGTCATGTTGCCAATTCATCTCGGCTTTCACCGATGCCATAAGAATTAATAACTCTCCACATTTCTATCGAAAGCGAACGCGGACGCTGCAATAGGAGGGATCTCTCGCGAATTGGAATGGCCCTCTTTATGGCGCGCACAATATGACACTTTATTTGTTTTGTCGCCGCCGCCACTCGTTCGTTCAATAGGCCAAAGAATTCGACGTTGTAGCCCGTCAGCGAACAGAATAGACAACTTACACGCTCGGAAAATTTTCGAGCATTTCCCCACATCACTCGATGGATTTCTTCAAAAACAGCGAGGCAAGAGGAAGAACCAACAAACACTGCGCTCTGTCAAAATCATCGAAAGATCAAGTGATGATTATGTGCACACCACCATGTGACACATCGGCCGATAGCAACAACGGACGACGCGACGCGACGGTTAACAGGGGGAGGATGTATGGCAGCAGATCGTAAGCAGTCTGTTCGAAATCTATGCAAAGTATCATTCTATGTCAAAGCGCACGAGGAGTATACGGAGCATTCTTTTTCTTTGACATCTCGTTCTGGGAATATATCATGAGACGATGGGCGGCGGCGGTGACGGTGACGGTGACGGACGCAACAACGAGTGAGATCCCGAACAAAACCACCTGACGTTTTATGTCACTTGGGTTTGAACTGTGTGTTTGACAGCGTCAATGTCCATTTAAAGCATTTTACAACTTTGTCCTCATTTTCGTCGATGTTGCTTTTCGTCTTGATGATGGTTGCTTCATCTGCGGGGCTGCTTGTCTGCATGTGTGTGAATGTGAACAACACAGCGATGATATTATCGTACAATATCTCTCACGAGATCAACAGAAACATGCATTTTGAATGTCAAACTTGAGTTACCCTTTTGTTCTGTTCATATTATTGTCGCGAAGCGAGCGAGCGAGAGGGAGGGGGAGGCTAATATGCAAAAATCCTGATGGTCGCCCGGCTGGGCATCATCATGAGGCATCAGAAGGATTTATAAACTTAAGCACACATCATGCGGTGAACAACAAATTTGAATATAGTATATCTTATTCTGTAACGGACAATGGGCAAGCAGCGAGAGAATAGTGATTTTTTTCTCATTCTTTAAAAAATGGTTTTGTATACATGTAGCGTGCTGTATGACATTGACATGCAATTCGCAATTCAAATTTGGCTGAAATGTACATATTTTGTTTTGGTATGTTTCATTGATGACAAGAGCTTGTAACAATGACTTGAAGTCTATGTCGTTGGTATGTCGAAGAAGTCTGTCGATCGGTGAGAGATACCACATGGTGGACAGGTTAAGTCGACCCATAGAGCTGAACTGAGCATCGGACGCGTTCGATGTGTGATTAGCATACTCCGTAGTCGATTTTCCATGCAGATTATGTTGGTAGCCTGAAGTAAGGATTTTTCTTTCGATGCAGCGTATATGATCAAGTTACATTAAAATTAGCTTAGGTCAGGGTAGGAGCATCACGAAAAGACGTCCTTTGATTCCGTTTGGAATAAGAGATTATACCTATTAAATATGAGATCGAGTAAATGTAGATAAATAAATATAAAAATTAAATAAATGAAATAAATATAAATGTAAAAACTAATAATTAATAATAATCTTTGTGAAGAATGCAGTAGACCTAAGAAGCACTGCTGATTTCGAATTTCAGTTAATATCGGAAGACATGACAATTCCTCGTGAAAAGCGATTTTGGAAAGATAATTGTTTTTTTGAGACTCGAACCCAAGTAAGAGGCAAACATGCTCTCCATTACGCCACGTGCATTATTGCTTGTTTGAGGCCATGTATTAAAGTTAAATTGATTATTAGTATCAGCCAACGGCAGAAAGTTGGATGGTCAACCGATAAATTTATCGACTAAAGTTAACTACACAACGCCATATCAAAATCGTTGAGGTTGTTTTGAAAGAAAGCCTTCCAACCAATATTCTTTTTATTTGGTTTCAATATTTTCGTCCTTGTTGAAAAGCCCTGCAGATATGTAATCTCAATGCAATCATTTAAAAATATTGTTTCTGAGTGGACTGATGGTGAGACTTCACTATAACAGGGTTACGTAATCCGTCTGAAAGAGAATTCGGAGTACAAAACCGAGGAAAAATTTCATAGTATCGAACCACTCGCATTTCAGATAGCCATTGAAGCCAGCGCACCTATATGGCTGGATTGAAAGACATCCACCACTTCAATGACTTACTTATCTCATATTGCACACACTTGGTTTTTTTTTTTTCATTTTTAAACGTCCCGATCGGACTTCCACCTTACCGAAACCCGACCCGAATTCGAACCGAATGAAATGGATCCGTTTGCCGGTCGGCATAGTGTGGACGCACCTTAAGATCTGTCTATATGGGCTTTTCTTAGCCCCCGCCTCCACCCTTGCTTAAGAGCCCTCTCCATCAATTCCTGGTAACAAATTGCTGTTCTTGACTAACTGTAAGGTTTATATGAGTACGATTTGGAGGCTGCACCCTCCTTCCGTTAAAAATTAAGATAAATAAGGATACCCATGAAGTTACAATTTGCATTGTATCATACAGCTTTTTTTCCTACTTTGTGTGTGATGCTAAAAAAGCGAAATCTATTCAAAACGAAAATATCCTCTCAGTCAAGGACTGATGCACATCAATACCCGAATCAGGAAAAGACCGTTGTAGAATTTTTATTAACTCCTACTGGAACCTGTACCAATGATACAAATTTTATGAAAAGCGATGACATAAAATTGCATACCTACCTTCTTAGTCATTAACCCAATATGAAAGTTTTCGCTTTGAAGACAGATGTTTGGTATGAAAATAAAGGGTGATAAAACTGAAAGTAATAATTGCCATAAAAGGTTCCTTATTTGAAAGATAATTCATTTCTTTTTTATTTGAACATAATTTTAGCAACAAATTTGATCGTTTATCGGCAGCAACGCGTCTTCTTCATGAAGGAGGCAATTCTGCTTCCATCAATGTGTGATCTGTCAAGCTAAGGTGTAGTTGCAAAAATCTGGAATATTACTGAGGATAACCTAAAAAGTTTCCTGGCTTTAGCCCTTCTTCTGAATAGTCTCACAAGAATAAGACATGATAATTAGCTTTTAAAACACGCTTTCACTCATCCGTTATGGGGTATATCTGTTACGAAGAGTGGTTTGAAGTCTATATTTATGTCGTTTAAATATGTTTACGTTTGGTCGGTTGGGTTCATTACAGTCCTATGATCTAGGGAGACGCTTTTCCAATTACCTATGTCTGGCTTAGGTTTTGGTATCGCTCTTTTATCCGCCATCTTTTAGGTAAGGAGATCAAATGGAGCTAGCGATAGGAACTCTTCCAGGGCCAAGGTTGTTGTGTTACTCATTCTGCAAAGTCTTATAGGTTTCGTATGCAATCCTTTTGATTCCGATCAATACCTCAGTAATCCTAGCACCAGATTAATCAAGCGATGTAAAAGATGGCGTTATAGTAGAGGCTGTAAACATCAAATGAGTGGTTTTTGGACTATAAGTCACCATCTTGTCCAAAAATTTTATTTTTTAATCTCTCCTAGCGTTTGCACAGCTTATTATGTTTTGTATTTCGGAATGAATTTGGAAATTGGAATACGTTGCTCCTTCGTCATTGGTAGAGTACAGCTCTTCGCTCTGTGCAGCAATGGTTAATGGCTGGATACTGAACATTAACTAATTTATGAGCTTTTGCAAGTCAATGTAATTTCAAAGTTTCTTCTATATTCAGCAACAACTGCCAAGTGTTTCAAATCAGGACCTTTGTTTTCTAACAATCGCCTCCATAAAATCTGGCGATGAATAGGGGAAAAGTGGAACGAAATTTTACGAATTTAATAGGACTTTGTTGTGGTTTCTAGCGTTTCTTCGATCTATAATATCGATGCAATAGTTACGGAACAGAGGTACAGGTGCCAGGCAAAAGTTCCTAACGCCATTAGACCAGGTGACTTAAACTCTTTTCAAGTGAAAATTGAAACAGACACAAAGAATTTGAGTTATTTCCGATGCTTGATGATAGCACGAAGAGTCTTAAATTTCTGTGGGCTTAAGCTTTTAAGAAGGTAAGTTCTCTAAGCTTGCAGCACAAAAACCTGATTCAAAGACACCGATTTTAAAAACCAAACTAAGCAAGTTCTATTAGACTAAGACTATAATGACGAATACGATTTGGTATAAGAACCTTACATTTTTTCGACAACAATAGGCTCACTATAGTGTAACAGGATCAACCAAACTTCTCTCAATGAATATTTCAATGGAAAATGACTAGACTTTCTGCAGTTCAAAAGGCACAGGATTTTTATTTTCGACTGCGGTTTGGCACTTTTGTTAAAAAAAAAATATGCTTCGACCTCATAGTAAGGTTTTTTGCATTATGGTCACCACAGTTTTGAAAGAAAATGGGTCTCAGTCAACATTATCTTGCCAACGATAATTCTAATACCTCGCAATCCCACAACATTTCAATGAAAGTGGAGGAAAGAAATTCCCTTTTCTCAGGATGTCCGCCACTGGACAGCTGATCCAGACAACTACTTGCTAGCTCTCTTTACCAAACGACAAAAAGCACAAATGAAGATGAGACGTGTTTATCGATTTTAAAGAAATGACTTTCCTTAAATTCAAATATTCGCTTAGCTCTTACCTTGGTGCTTTCACAACTCCGATTTTGATCGCCTTTTATTTTATTTTTGGTTCTTAGAAGTCACGAACCTCAAGTCTTTTCTTCGCTCAATCATGTTGAATTTCAAACTGTCAAAAACGGCCAGTTTAAGCCCCATTATAATTTTTTTGGGTCTAAAATATCATCTCTACAAAGCGAAGCGCCTCCTAAAGACAAATCTTATGCCAAAATGTGATACTGCAGTTTATCAAATTGTAACCCATGCCCCATCAGCACCACCTATAATCGATTTTATATTAAAACGTATTAACCGAGATAATTCCTCAAAGAATAACTAAATTTTCATTTACCACCAATCATTAATCATTTTCCAAATAAAATGGTATCAACAACGGTCAGAAGCAGAGTGTATAGTAGGTTTATAGTGAACCGGCATGTTATCCCCTATAGCCGTTTTCTTGTATAGATTAAGTTCAACTTCCACCTTAAGCGGTGTCCTGATGGTGCGCAGCGAAACAGCAAGTAATCGTTATGATTTGTGGCAACCATTTAGAAAATCGTGTTCAAAGTTAATGAAATTGTAATTGAGTAACAACTGCTTAGCTATGTGCTGTACATTGCAGCAGCAGCAGCAGCAGCAGCAGCAGCGTGTTGGATGCATTTTCTTGCACTAGATTTTCTTCTTTCGTTTCAATTTTTTTTTTCGATTATACCCCTTTTCGGTGCATGCCTAAGTACAAGTCAGAGAAAGAAGCGTGAGGACTCTTTAGCGCTTGATCACTTGCCATTTGTATGGATCTTTACACGCGCGTTCATTGCTCGGTTCATCGTTCGGATAGGGTTTTTCTCTTGTCCAGCAGATCGATTCATGGAGATGCTTCTGATTTTTTTTTTATGCTTTTAGTCCAGGTAATAATTGTATGGCTTTAATTTGAAAATATCAACATTATTGTGTCCCTAGTGGTTCCTAATAGAGTCTCATCTCTGTAATTTTTCTTTCTTCTTTCAAATCACGATAGTTTTTTGATTAAGTTGAATGCATTGATTATTTTAATAAATGTCTATAGCCGATTAATCAAAAATAAGTAAAATAAAACAGCTTTTCGGTTGCTTGGCATTGCATTGGTGGGAATTATTATTTAGATTTTTTTTTTTTTTGTTATGGTGGAAAGAATAAACTCAAGGGAAATATATTTCTACTGCTGCAACACATCTGATGCGATGTTTTTTTTTTCATTTTTGCTTTCTTTGTATTTGAGTCAAGTAGAGGGTAATTCCTCGAATATTCACGTCTGCTGTTCGTTTGAATTTAATCCCGCTTAATTACATCTAATTAATTACATGTCATTGGGGCTGTGCCCTCCCGTTGATATTTGAGTTTTTTTTTTCGTCGGCATGTCACAGCCAAACACATTTGTTTGTAAAAAAGCGAACAAAGGCTATACTTGAGGAACAGAAAGATTGGAATGAAGAAGCAACGCTTTTAAGTGAATCCATTAAGAGAATGCTAGGGTTTAATAAAAGAAGTGAGCTTACAAGTTAGAAGTTAGTTTACCCCTAAAATCTTCACTGGTATGGTCTTTTTTTCCATCAACTAAAAAATCACTGAAGATTTTCTTTTTCAATAATTTCTTTTACACAGTGAATGTAGCTATTTAGAGGCTTTTGTGTCCTGTCGTAAAAAGAGAACAAATGCTCCGAGCTTTTGTTGATTTAGCTAGTGTTGTCCAGTTGCAATTCAAGTTGTTTTGGAACTAGAAATGTGATTTCTAAAAAAATATTTCTCGAGGATTTGGAGAGTAGAAGACTTGAGACTAAAAAATTGTTACAATTAACTTTCAGTTTTTTTTTTTCGTGAAAATTTTTACTGTGCTTTATATAAACTTTCCAGTAAAACACCCCATAAAAATCTTTAAAAAATATTGGTTACATTTTTTCTCCATCCCCATCCTTTCATTTTGAGATTCTTTATTCATTAGCCTCTCTTCACTGTTATTCATGCTCTTAAATATTTTATCATTTGTCTATATGCTTTTCCGTTTTTTTTTTGCCTTTCATTTCACGTTATTTTTAATCGATTATAAAAATATATAAATCTTACTTTTTTATCGTTCGTTTTCTCTTTCTTTTTATTTTCTCCTTCTGTCTTTTTATCCTCCCTCATTTTCGCTCTCTGTATATATCGTCCTCTGTCTTTGGTCTTTTTCTCTTTTGTTTATTTCCTTTGGATGGTTTTCTACACTTTATATTCCTATTTCTTCCCCTCTCTCTCTCTTCTTCTTTCTTCATTTCTCTCTCTCTCCCTCTCGTCCTATCTCTCTTTTTCTTTTTTCATTTGCCTATATTTCTCTCCCTATCTATCTCCATCTCTCATTCCTTCTCCCTTTTACAATTTCCTCCTTTTCTCTTTCTACTTCACCCTATCTTTCTCTCACTGCCTATCACTTTTTCTCTCTCTGATCTCTTTCTGTCTTTCTTTCTTCGCCTTTCCTCTCGCTCTCCCTCTCTCTCTCTGTCTCTCTCTTTCTCTGTTTCTCTCTCTCTCTCTCCCTCTCTCTCTCTCCCTCTCACTCCGCTCTATCTCCTCACCACTATTTCTTCTCCCCTATCTCTTTCACTCTCTCTATCTTTTTCTCCTTCCCTCCTTCTCTCTCTCTCTCTCTCTCTCTCTACTCTCTCTCTCTCTCTCTCTCTCTCTCTCTCTCTCCTCTCTCTCTCTCTCTCTCTCTCTCTCTCTCTCTCTCTCTCTCTCTCTCTCTCTCTCTCTCTCTCTCTCTCTCTCTCTCTCTCTCTCTCTCTCTCTCACTCTCTCCTCATCTCTTTCTTTCTTTTCATCTTTCTCTCTCCTCATCTCTTTCTCTTTTTTCTCATCTCTTTCTCCCTCTGCTCTCTCTATTCTTGGTCAATGCTTTCGACCAATTCAATTGACATACTAAAACAAAAAAAAAATGTCAAATCCTTAGAAAGACATAGCTGAACCTGAATTTGAACTTGCAACGGTTCACATTTCCCCTTGGCCTATGACATCACAATCCTCTGTTCTAATATAAAGGATTAAAAATCGCTTCACAACTCTCTGTTGTTGAAAAGCCAAATAAATCGATGTGGAACATCCCAGTGACCCACAAGCGATTTTCCATTCCTTTGAAGAAAGTTATTCCCTAAGCTTGTGTAATAAAATTTGTGTGGTAGGTCAGTAAACCTTCAACCCATTCACTTTGAATATCGATTTTCTACTCCAAAGTGTCACTGTTCATCCATCAACTTAAACCAAAAAAAATATTTCTTCCCCCCTAAGAAGAGGGATAAACTTAAACCCAAATAAGGCCAAAAGTTAAGAATTAACTTTTCATTTCCTTAGACACAACAAACCACCAGTCAGTCACTCCCATCATCAACTAACCTCCTATCCTAAAATGATCTTTAACTCTGATAAACTCCACTGACTGCGCTGATGTTCACTTAACAAGCCATGGTTAACAGTAACGCCTCAATGTATAACAATAGAAATGACTATGGAAGACGACCCCAAGTGCAGAACCTCTGCAATCAATAGATATACATATACAAAAGGAAGAGGGAAATATTTTTGACGTGTCGAAATGTAATTTGGTTGAAGCAATCTTCGTTTCAGAATTCAGAGTCCCCCAAACATAAGAGGGTGTACTTTTCGCTGTCGTTAAATGAAAATCAACATCAATCGGGCTGAGAAGTTCCTGTAGGTGGAGAGGTATAGATAGGTATACTGACTATGAGACTATGGATGATGAAAACGCCAAGACACTGCTCATTTTTCATTTAGAGGAAGAAAAAAAAAAAAGACGAAACAACAAAGACAAAATAAAAACGAAATATAGGGAAAATCATTTTCTAGAGCACCAAAGCACAGACAATAGCCAAAGTACCGAACTGCCATTCAACAATGATGAGAAATTTGACAAATGCTGTTTTTCCGCGAAAGGCACCACCGACCGATGTTGTCGTCCCCAAAAACAACAAATTTATGGGTCACAATCGGAGTTGAAGATACTTTAGTTTTTCTCTAAACACATACCACTAATGTTTTTTTGTTTTTTAACATCTTGTAGAGTTTATGAAAATATAGTTCTAAAGTTTGTAGATGTATTGAGTCAATGTACGATTACCGAACATGAAACACTGGGTGGTTAAAGTACTAATTCAAGATGAGAACTTATTTAGCACAGCCGAAGCTAACTTTTTGAAAATAAAACTAAGGTTTTCGTATGAGAATGAAGTGGTCGGTTGCTCTGAGATGAAATTGATTGAATTGTAAATCAGATTACGCATTAGCTGGTCGAGTAAGCACTTCGCAATGAATCGTGGGAATAGAAAAAGTCACAAAATATAGATAATGAGAAGAACACATATCAAACTCAAATCAAATATGTTCCTCAATGATTGTTGTTGTCGATGATTTCCTCACATACCCAACATCGAGGTGGCAAGTTATAATAGCCCATAGAAATGAGGATCACTTAAGATAATTTTAAGAATAAGAAAATAGGGTGAAGCAACAAAGCTATGGAAACTTCGGGAAGTAAGGAATTTTCAGGACATACAATTTTCTGCTGATCCCAAAGAAGTAAGTTCGTTTTACTCTTGAGCAACTTGCCAATTCCTTGCAAAAAGTTATAATCGTGAAAAATATTTTCATTTCTCCTTTATGTTTCTGGGACTCGAACTACAAACCTCAAACGGTATACAGGCAGGTATACTAACCATTTCGCCTGCGTTTTGGGAATACTACACCGATTAACGCATAAATGTTTGCTCCAGTGCGCCTACAAGACGTCAAATTATTAGACAACAAATTAGCAAACAAACTAAAAACCACTGGGGACAGTCACAAGCTTCAAGTACCTCGTTACTATAATCTCAAAGAGAGATTTCAGCTCAATCCTTATACAAAAAATAGAGTGCTCAGAAAGGCAATCTACGTTTTCACCTACACCACTCCTTGATCTTTTTCCTCCTCTTCGTTTTTCTGATCTTTTTCTTCTTCGGCGTTACGATCACCTCAAATATGGATCACAGCTCTCCCACTTACCTGATTCGCCGATGGGGTAAGCAACACCCTGATGCGAAGATTTGTTCTACAAATCTTCTCAGCCCAAGCAGCAAATGCAGTTTTTCTGTTTTGCTTAGCCTTTCCAAAACTCGCTTGAAAAATCTGTTAGCTTTTGAGTTTCTGAAGAATCGAACAGGGCTGCACTTTGACCATCAACGATAGAAGTACTTCAGTAACCAAAAAGTCAACGAGGCTTTTTTTGCTTGATTGGTTATTTGTTTACCTTCGTCGTTGTTCGAGAAAAGCTTAAAACATTTACCTTGCCAAATTAATTTTTGATCCTCACAAGACCCCATTATGTTACTACTGACAGCGTAAGAACAGATTTTGGAGATATCGTGTCTTGAGTTGAAAGCGTGCATTCTTTAATGTTGTCCTGCCAAATCTGATCAGTTTTTCCGGAGTATTTCCTGCAGCTCGTTTTTCAGTCATTCGCCAATCAAAACAATAAGAAGGAGATACGTTTCCATGGCTAACTCTGTAAGGATTCAATAAGGATTCATGAATGAATCAAAAAGCTCCCATATTGGAGCAGATAACTAGATCTGGGGTGCCCCTGGGTTAATGGTTAACATATCTGCCAGTTACTTGGGCTCTTGATTCAAATCCAAAAAACATTAAAAAAAATGTTTTCCGTGTTTATCACCTTTCGCCAGGAGTTGGTAAGTCCTCCGAGATTAATACACACTGCCATGAAAATCGCTTTCTAACTTAGTGGTTCGGAATCTTCTATGCGTAAATACTTTTGACCGGCCACATCAGGTCAACTGGTCCGCATGCTCGTTTTCATCTGACCGACCTCCAGCTTTTCATATGAAGGTTATCTTTACTTGTAATTTATCAAGAGAATCGAACTTTCCGAGAAATTTCGCCTTAATATTTAAACGTATGTTTTTCTTTCTCAATTTTTTTTTATCGATATCATCACTGGCTGGTAGCAAACCCTCTTCCAACAATATACACACAATGTTGTCCACAAAACGGCAATCATTCGCAGAAATATTAATGATCCATGGTGATAATCTTAAATAAAACATGATTCTTCCATATGAAAGTATAAACACACTCTGTGTGCTGTGCTTGCTTTGCCTTCGTATAAGCATTCTATAATGTTCCTCAAGTGTTAATGAGCTCCGATGCCTGGTGTCTTTAGAATTTAATTACACAAAACAATCGCAGTTCCTTGTTCTGTTAGCTTATTATGTGTTTGTGTGGTGTTCCTGACAAAGAGCTTTTCGTTGCGAGATGTGTTAATGTTGGCTTTACATTGAAATTATAATTTTTATTTCGATTTATTTTTCTATAGAAGGTAGGTACGTTTGGGCTAGACATTGCAGTTTAGAATCTGCATAATACACAATAACAAAAAAAAAAAAAAAAAAAGAACTTTCAAAGCAGCAACTCATATAGAGGCAGGGCCGCCACGGCCAGAATAGAGGCATGGAATTGATGCGAACGTGATCATGATAAAGATGACATATGAAGCGTCTGACAAATGATCAGAACATCCGATTGTGACAAGTTACCTGTTGTTATGAAAAATGCTTCTACAGTCAATTTGTCAGATATTTAAATAAAGTAATTTACAATCGTCAATGTGCACGGAACGACGACATGACACTTTCGCAATGAGCCCAGGCGCTGCAGTTGGGTGGGCTATTTTGTTTATTTTCTTTTTCTGATTTTCTTGTTCTTACTTGAGTTTTGCACATGCACTGCCACAAACCACATGAGTATACACACCTGGTTCTGACTAAAGCCTTTGGAGGAAAAGAAGGCCAATGATATTAGAGTTGGACTTCCGTCTTAAGGAATATAACTTATAGCTAATATTCGGTTATTGACATTGCAGTTCAACGATAGGACTGGAATTTATTGATGAATCATTGAAAATTGAGTTTTTACCAAAACAATGGGCTGTCTTCTAGGAGGTTGGCCGTGCTGTGACTTTTTTCAGTAGTCTAACCAAAGAAACTACCAATACCCAAATTTTTCAATGAAAGTTCAGATTTCTTGAGTGAAAAACCAACAGCTACAGCTAAAAAGGCAAACAAAGTTTTTCCACGGGTATCGCCATCCGCGAGAAATTGGCACGTCCTCCGTTACTAAATTCATTGCCATGAAAAGGGCTTTTTCGATTAGCCGTTCGTAGCCAGCAGAAAATTGTAGGTCCCTTCCATTACCTCACAAGGAATGGTTGTGAAAAATGAGCTAGGCCCTGTGGCTCCTCGCTCTGTTGAGCCACCCTACTTATTTATTTTACAGTTTCAGTATATTCCATTTCAATATAAGATTTTCGAAAGAAAACTCCTAGATCATGACATCCAGCAAATATTTGTGTTTGTTTTGTCGAAAACGACTTTAAGGGTTTCAATGAAATTTAAGAAACTTGTCCTCCATACGAAGTGATACTTGTTCTTAGTAAATAAAATGAACAGGGTTGCACAAGAAGGCTCTAGGAGCCTCGGAGTTTAGCGTATTATTTTCAGCCCTACATCGGTGGGGATCCCGATTTTCCGATTCCGAACCATTTAGTTAAAAAGTCTATTTCATGGCAGTATAAACACTCTCAGAGGACTTGTCATTCCTCGATTCCCATTACCCATTACCCCACATCAGGCATTAAACTCCTTCTGATGCTTCTCTTCAAGCTTCCATTGACGTCCATGAGCTACAGTGGTATACCTCTACGTAAAAAAATGACTTTCTATACCTACCACTCAAGCAATAAACCACCTTCTCGGTCTCCTCACAAATCTATTTTTGAAATATTTTGGCCCACCTAAAAGCCCAATTCAAACCCGCACCATACGGCCGCACATAAAAGGCTTGGAAACTCTATGGCACACCACCAACTTGCATACACCTCTCGGGTCTCGACACAAGGAAGTCAAAAGGTTCACACTTTCATATAACAAATAATAAAGAAAAAATACTGTAGACAAAACCTATGCCTATACAAATTATTTACAATATTCCGAAAATGGAACACAACCCATAAATCTTCATTTTGGTTGACACAGTCGTGATCTTTGAGTCATTAGGTTACGTGCACATCGCGCGAGCAGAGCGCGTATTTGTGGCATTTATTTGTTTTCCTCTGTTTCTCTAAATAAATATCAAATATTTGTTTATATTTCTACCGCCAGCTTGTTATTCGTTGTAAGAACATCGCTCAATTTGCATTCGAAAGTTCATAAATATAAATCGCTCTCGCTCTGTGTCTGCACAGAGTACCACTCGGGGGTGCTAAGGCCTTGGACCTCTTGATGGTACTTAGTGGCTCTGAAGGAGCACAATATCCCCAGAGATTAATCAAATTGTTCACAAGAGTGATAAATGATGGTGCAACTATACAACTACAACACATAGATGGGGCGATATGGAGGTGAAGGGGACTTTTCAGAGTATCACATTCACATGCGGACTAAACAGGTGTTTGTATTACGGGTAGAGACGTTCAGAGATGCGGCCAAGATTGTTTTCATTTTATTTTTAGTTCACTCAAATGGAATAAGCAAGTTAATAGGAAAAAGATAAACATTGTCTGTTTTGTTGGTTTATATACTCGTACCTAGTGATGAACATAAGGCATACGGAAACGAATGAAACAAATACTTCACCGAATACCAAAAGAGTTTCAGTTTTTGTTTGAACCAGTTTTGGAAAACGCAAACATTAAAATCCATCAATCAATTTATAAAGGACTTTCGTGACAGTTCTACACACTTAATCCAAATAAATAGGAAAAAGGGCAATCGAAATAAGCAAGAAAAAAAAACTCAACGCCAACCCTCCTTGGCTTCGAATTGTGTATAGGTTACGTAGTGAGTGGATTTCAATTTGTCGAAAACAATAAAATAGGCCACAGACGGTTTCAGTCAATGGTTGTTATATGCCTGAGCTTGTGCCAAGAAATAGGAAAGGAAAAAAAATTAAATTTGAAAAAAATGGAAAATTTTTACTCGGCATTCAATTGAATGAATTTTGCTTGACACGGCACTGCTAGCTGTGCTGTGGAAGTGGAAAGGTAGAGGCATCACGGTACAATTCACATCGTTGTATGGCGAATTAAGATCTCCGCCTTCGTGAGGAGAGACAATTAATTTCAAAAGTCAATTGAATATTTTTGGAAATGGTTTTTGGGGCTGGAGATTGAAAAATAGAGTAGGTAAGTTTGGAGTGGAACCAGTTTTTTTTTGATCGATGCTACGTATGGCGCATGCTGCTAAAAAAAACACACGAAATATTCGCATCTGTACCTATAGGTATACCTACCAAATAAATGAAGGAGCACCGCAGTGCTCGGGGAACCCTGGGGCCAAGCGCATTTCTCTTAACCATACACTGGTGAGGATTGGAGGGGACCCACAAATTTTAACCGAAAAATCTATTGAAATCCAAACAGCTGTGGAAGTTTTCTGTTTGGTCGCAACAATGAACGGCGTCTCATTGGCAGCCAGATAGCTCTTTTAAAGAGTTAGGTGCAACAAAACGGTTATATCTCTTGATTTACCCAGAGCGAATAAGTGTTCTACTCAGATGACCATTCACTGGTTAAGTATGCTTCTGGCAAATGTCCTACAAAATCCTACTACTCAGACCATTGGTATCGACACCAAAATATCGTATTTTCTTACAGAATGGGATCTAGAACTGATAAATCATTATTTTTTGTGGTTTGTGGGATAAGACCTTATTCTTTGAGTCTCTTTTGGGTTTTCTAGGCAATCACGGCATAACTGGAAACGAGAACATCGATGGACTTGCAAGGCAAGGATTTCAAAAAGTAAGTTTCTCAGGACCTGAACTTCGTAGTTCTCAGTCAAGGGCGCAACCGATGACATGTCTCCATTAGATGCCGACAAACCAAACGTATGCTCCCCAACGTTAATAAGAAAACTGTAACATTTTTGTATCGCGTAACAGAAGAGATTGAAGGAAGTTTAGGGGCGTTTTCACGAGGCATTTCTATTTGACCAAGTACTTAAACGTTGTAAACTTAAGTGAAAACACATTCTGTTAATCTTGTGAAGAGGATGACGAATTCGGGGAACAGTTCTTTAGTGAAGGTATTGCATTTTCTCCAATCAGGCTACAGATACTCGGTGCAGACATGATAGAGCTGCTATCCACGTCTTTTGACGAACATCTGGAAAGAAAGATGGTTCCTATCTGGTATAGTACAATGGACAGATAGTTAGTGAGTGCTCCAGTTAGTATTTTTAAAACCTTCAATAGGAAAAAGGATAAGGCTATGTTTCCTTCAGTGGATTGACTT
This sequence comes from Melanostoma scalare, assembly GCA_949752695.1. NCBI lineage: Eukaryota > Metazoa > Arthropoda > Insecta > Diptera > Syrphidae > Melanostoma > Melanostoma scalare. Next base: position 188,906,755 of record OX456985.1, on the reverse strand, counting down.
CCGATCTGTTTTTTATCATTTAAGATACTGAGACCTTCTGAAAGATTTCTCAAACTCTATAAGCTACGACTTGAACGGGATATTAGAAATGATCGCCGCCGTTGTGTCAGAATACTCGTATTTTCGTAGTCTAGATCAAGACTTTAACAATGTTGGCAGCCAGATAGTTTTGTTACAAAGTATCTTCTTTTCATTTCCGGCGTTACGAGTAGCTATCTTGAACAACTCCCCACTTTTCTGCCTGACACTAGTGATCCGCCTGTAGGGTACGCCGCGTTGATCTCAGAAAGCGTCGGCAAGCCTCCCGGTTTTGGATTGTTCCATGTCTGAGGCCAACCAAATGCTGCTGTTTTTGCATTTGCTTGTACCAGGAGTGTTTTGGCCTGCCTTTTCTTTTTCGTCGCGAATTTTGTTACAAAGTATAATAATGATATATAACGGAATAAGTCAATTAATTTTGCTTAGGTATCGATTTATTCCCAAGATTAAACTGATTTTAAGCATTTATTAACAGAGATTCATTTGTAGTGCTCGTGGCGTAAAGGTTAGCATGTCTGCCTGTTACGTGGGAGATTTTTTTAGAATACAGAAACCATTAATGTTTTTCCTCGAGTATCATCTATAACGAGGAACTGGCAAGTGGCAAGTCCTTCGATGATAAATTTACTGCCATGAAAAGCGCTTTCTCGACTAGCAGTTCGGAACCGGCAGACAACTGTAGGTCTCCTCCATTTCTTTACAAAACAATGGTTGTGAGAAATGCGCTACGCTCTGCTGCGCAACCCAATGTATGTACGAATGTACCTATGATTCATTTAGTTTTGTCCAAAAACTGTGATTGTTTTGGAAAATAACGTATTCTTTTACAGTAGGGGAGCAAGTTCGTCCTCAAAGCTGATTTAACGAACTTTGAAATTTGTATGTGAAACCTGTTTAGTAGTTGCCAGTACCAAGAAGAACCCAAAAACCTTGTCTTCAAGTGTCTATGATGGTTCCTAAAGAAACTGTTTGGAAATTTACTAAGAAAATTTTAACTTCTAAGCTGCCAATATGGAAGCAAACTTTCCGTGTTTATCGGTCCTTCTGTTTCTAAGAGGTTATCATAAGAGGTATATGATATAATGATACAAGTTAAGCTCATCGTATAGGTTTGAACAAAGGCACACAGCACCAAGTTCTGAGGGCGGATTTGTTCGAGTAAGAAAAGTCATTATTAAAAATTAGGCCTTTAGTCTAAAAAAAAGAAATATTTTGTCTTGTGCGAACTAATAATGTTACAATATTCATTTGTAAACAAAAACTTTGTAAGTAATAATTAAAAATAAGTAGGTAATTTCAAAATAATAACAACTTTCATATAACCTGGGCTGAGAAAAATCACTCTTTCCTCAAATTTTGCACAACTATAAGGGCGGCCCTGACCGTGATTCTTCACGAATGAGTAAGTTTCCAACGATAAGACATCCAAAAAACTCATCTACTTACTTAGGGGCCAGTTATAGCGATCAGGAAAAATTTTCAAATGGAGTAATAACTATGTTCTCGTTACAATAATTGAATAACAAATGTTATACCAATCGTTGGCAAATCACTCAAAGAATTTTTTGTGCCCAAAAAAGATATAATAGAACAAATATTTGCTGTTTAATTTGTATTTTTCTATTTTCCTGTTTCAATTCCATCAGGAAATAGAAAAATACAATTTTACGGCAAAGTATTTGTTCAATTGAACATTTTCTTGGCAAAATAGATTCTCTGGGCTGTTTACTATTGATTAGTACAACATTTGTTATTCAATTGTAACAAAAACATAGTGATAATTAATTTTGAAAATTTTTCCTGATTCGTTTTCCTGATCGCTATAACTGGCACCTTAGATCATCCTTTCATTTTCCATTTCTCTTTCTCATATAATGATAAGGATCAAATCGCAGTCCTTATTAATCTTCTAAAACTACAAACTTTCTTTCAAATGTTAGAATTTATTTTAAAATAATGAATTGTTCTTTTCTTATTGCAGGTACTGTAAACGCCAACGGAGAAACAAAACGCCAACGGACCTCATACACCCGCTATCAAACGTTAGAATTAGAAAAAGAATTTCACTTCAATCGTTACCTGACACGTCGGAGACGCATCGAAATCGCCCACGCCCTCTGTCTAACGGAGCGACAAATAAAAATCTGGTTCCAAAATCGCCGCATGAAATGGAAAAAAGAACATAAAATGGCGTCCATGAATATCGTACCTTATCATATGGGACCATACGGACATCCATATCATCAATTCGATATCCATCCATCACAATTTGCTCATTTGAGCGCATAGGACGCGTGGCACTTTTCGGGTACTGGTTAGAGGCTCAATCAGTTGTATCAAGAACCATATCAGGGATACCAGAACAATCAGGATGCCAGTGGGGGTGGCGGTGCCAGTGGTCCTGGCACCGGTACCAATTCACTGTTTAGTAATTCTGAGTGTTCTAAGTATCCCCAAGAGTTCTGATCTCAAATTTTGTAAAATTCAATTAAATAACGTCTTCGTATAAATATGGAACATCAACAACAACAATACAAAGGCATTAGCAAATAACCAATTGGTTATTTTCTATTGCTCACAAGTTCCAGTCCATCAGCTTAAATGCAAAACGTAGAACGCTTATAATTATCAACATCATTTTTACAACTGATTTGTGCTAACACGATACTTATACGAACACACTTCTGTCTGATGTCGTGTGTCTTCGTATAGTCGTGTTGGTTTATGATACTGGTCAAAATCTGCGATTTGTTTCTATATGGAATTTGTTTATGGTTTGAATTTGGCTTTAATTTTTATCACCCATCAAAGGACAAAGGAAAACTATAAGCGCACTTATTTGATTTTTTTTGTTGGCAATGTTGTGCGATTGTTTTAATTATTTTGTTGTTTTCTTATGAAAAAATAATAGTGGGAAATGGAAACAACAAATCATAGCAAATTCCTTTAGCATCTCGCAGATAGTTTAATACAAATGAAATGTAAATAGATAATAAATAATTTATTGAGCTATTCAAACCGTCCAGTATAATAAACCGAAATCTCTAAGCAGTATTCGAAAAGCCATTAGGTTTAAGTCTAGGATAATTCTTATTCGAATTTAAGTAGGTTTATGTATTTAACTCCAGTGTTGTACTAGTGGTTTGAGTTTTTGCTAATTTTGGTTGCTAACCACTCACAGCTTGAGAGTCTAAGTTTGTAAAACATGAACAGTTTGATTGCCATAAGTCTGTACCACCACCGTAAAAAAGCTTGACTCGACGGAGACAAACTATGTTGCCGACTGAATTTGAACGAATTTAAACGTGTGCTTTTTATACGAGAAGACGAACTCAAATCCCGGATTTAATTTCTTGAGTTCTTGTGAGTAAAAGCGGATACATAGATGGCTTTCAGGAACCGTTTTTGTTTTCAAAAGTAATATAGATTAGATATACAATGGTAAAAGCAGGTGGCTAATTACAAACTTGCATTTTCTATTTGAGATAGAAATGAGTTACGAGATAGTTCGAAAAAATAACTACATTGTTCAGTCCATAGTTTGTTAAAATTTAAAAAATAAACAAAATTGTGCAAACTTCTACATCGGCATACCCTACAATACCCCTAAATCTTTCCGTGTACCGAATAAAACGCTGACGAAGTACCTATACATATACATCTATGTAGGTTACCCAAAACCCATGGCATGTTGTATCACAAACAGAAAGTCAAAAGAGAAAGCTCGGCAGCAGAAGAGGAGTGTAATTGCAATCGAATTTGTTTCAACAACAATTTACAAACTATTGCCGAACGAAAGCTGGAAAAGCTAGGAGCTTTGAAATGGTTATTTTCTTTAGCCTTTTAATAAAGAAGAATCAGAAACATTGAGTTGGGTCTCTAGTTCTTGTTTAATCGAATAGATATTCGAAAATTCAGTAACAAAATAATTTTGCTTGTGTCTATTAAAAATTTATTTATTCAAACCTATTCGCGCTAATGTTCGCTTTTAGATACGGCAATGAGGCATCATTTATCAACCTTTCCAACACATTGAATACCTATATACTTTCCTCTCATTGTCCTGCGAATAACATGTCTGCCTATTTACGTGGTAGTCCAAAACTCGAATCCATGAAAAATCCAACTGAATTCTAAAAATTATAAGTCACTTCCGAGAAATGCACTTCGCCCCGGTCGGACCCTACCCGCGAGCTATATGTAGTATATTGCTTATTAATCCTTTTGAATTAAGGGCAACACAACTTTTGGAGAGAACTTTCCACACATCCGTCTTAGCCTTAAATATAGATGCAAGATTAATTGCAAATGTTAATATGCCGATCTTTTAATTTTGATACAACATCAAACCATCCAAACATTATAATGAGATTACTTTCTTTTGGGTCTGTGTACGTGTATAATGGACATGCAGCTGTAAGGACCAGAACATTTCTGTGGTAGTAAAAAAAAACTAGCTCATACCTACCCTGGCCAACGCTTCTAAAAATTAACTCACTGACTTCTCACAACGGCAAATTAAATAAGTTCTTTATTTGAGAAGATATGAAGCTCGGAAAACGGACGAACTTACTCTCAGGTCATTGCTTTCTTAGCGCAACATTTTTTTTTTTTGCTTACTAAGGTCGGCATTATAGCTCTGGCAGAACATTGCCCGCAACCAACATTTGACATTTTGATTTCTGGCGAGTAGCCTCCGACCGGCTGAGGTCTTCATTGAATTGATTGCGCTAACTCAGATGCGGTCTTCTCCTACAACGATTTCTCAAAAGAGTAGCTTAGAACCCTTTTAACCACAGAGTGGATGTCAACAAGACCCAGGCATCCAGACTCATGAAGTGTTCTCTATACTCGTTATGCTTCTGTCGTAATACGTATAGTTTTTTGTTGCATTTTAGTCTATACTCATGGTTATATAAAAGCGCGACCATCGCATCGGTTTCCTCATCCTTTTGAGATAAAATCTGGGGTTTAAAAAATTGAAACCTTGTTTTTGCAAGAAATGATTTTTTGCAACAACTATTGCCAAAAGATTCATTTGGCATCTTATGACCTCAATATCGTCTGTCTGCGTAAGCAATTAATTGCCCTGAATTTTGAAATTATTATGCCACTGGTGCTGATGTTTGAGTCATATGAAGTGTGTCCCCTTGGAATATTCAATCAGAACAAGCATCGATATACAAATATTCGACATGGCTCTCTATGAAATAAAAGAAAACACAGATAAGTTGTTGTAATTGCGATAAAATTTACTTTTTATGAAAGATAAAAATATTTGCCATGGCATGGCACGGTCACGGCACGGCATCTGGCTTCGTTGTAATCTAACTTCCAGTTCCAATTTCCGATCATTCTTTGACCGTGGCAGGTTCAAAATGAGAAATTATTTGAAAATTAGAATTTTTTGTTAAACAGCAATCGCGTTTCAGTTCCATTCACCAAAATGGTTCTTCTGAATAAACGAGAACACTTATTCCGCTTTATATTCTGCCATCTTCAGGTGGCAAACAAGTGTTTGTTTCAACGGCCAATCGATTTTTGTTTAGGAATTGTGAAATTATTTTTTGACTTTTCCTTGCTTAGTATAAGTAAAGATTGGGCAGGTCAAGCTCATCTCTACATTCGGTCATTGAACTTTACCTAGAGGTGACCCAGGTTGAACGAATGAGTTATCAGAAAACCTGGGTTTTCAGTTCTCAAAAAGCGCTAAACTACGAAATCATTTTGCATACCTGTCGTTTAAAGAAAAATAGGTACATCCTATTTGTCAGCCTTGTTCGTTACCTGGTTTTGAATTACCGTATCAGTGATCGAGTGAGTGGAGTACTTTCAAAACACGCTGTATATTTCACAATATCATCAGTCTACTGTTCATTTAGCGACTTCAATACGTTCGAATACTCGATAACGTAAGAGTTAATGTCAAAAACACATAATTTAGTCACGTATAACTCTATCACGTGTGCGGTAATTCGGCCCCTGGAGTAGCCCAGCTAAAACCTAGAGCTAATTTAGAGCGAGTTGAGGGCTAACCTAGGGCAAAAAACACTTGCTTTGACATTCAGGGTCGAATTGAGATTTTTCAAAACATGCTTGGTGTGTCAAGCTCAGGGCTTCAATAACCAACAAACCATATAACAACCCGATCAATGAAATTGTTCACGTCTCAATGCATTCCCTTCTGAATCAATAAAATGACAAAAAGGCGCAGCCTAAAATCGATATATTTTGAAATTGAATCCCTTACAAAAAATACCCATATGGAAAAATATAATGATTGTTGTTGAACGTCAAAAGTCAAAATTTTAGTTCATTTGTAACTAAATTCCTTGGACAACATTTCATGTGAAATTCGGCCCTATCGAGGTAACCGTCGGCGTCGGTCGGAGCTGAGTATTCTCCGCAACGCATCCTTTTTCGGAGATTCAATTTTGCTTCAATTTTGTTCCAACGGTTACCTCGATAGGGCCGATTAAGTCATTGAATCAAGACGAAGAGTCTGCATATGACTCTTAAGAAAGCTACTTCCTGTAATTTAACTTCAAACATGTATCTTTACTCAAAACTCTCCTTAATTCAAAACTCATCTCAAACGCATTGCCTCAGCGTTTGGGGTTCATAAACGACATTTCTTTGGAGCAGACTTATTTCGACACATTCTGTGATTGTTCAAAAATTAAATAGTAAATATGTAGATGCCTTCCAAAAATATCACTTTTCACAAAAATCAAATAAAACCCTCAAATTCTCTATAAGAGTTTTCAAAACATACTTTTCAGCACACACATTTTTAGTCGAGAAAAAAACTTAATTTATTCTAACGTTATTATTTTTTGCGCGGTGCAGCATACTTAAATAACTTGAAACTGAATTTTCTTACAAATAGAAAATAAAAAAACTCAAAAGTAATATTTAAAAAATTGTAAATAAATTAATTAACTAATTAATTATCAGTTATCAATAAATTGAATGTTTTCAACGTTTTATACTCATGATTTGATAAAATTGTTTGCAATTTTGTTTTCTATAAATTTAATCACACATTAGTATAAATGTTCACAGCAGCATCAGCAAATAATGTTATAGAAAACAAATTCGGATTACACAGGGCTTTTGTTACCATTTTCTTATAGAAATACAAATAAGAATTGAAAGAGAAATGTGGAATTTTCTTTGTTCATGTGTTTTGCAATAAATAATAAAAAAGATTCAATTAGTGTTTAATTGTTTCAGTTTTCTGTTTTGTTTTATTATTATTTAATTTCTTATACATAATATTACACACACACACACAATGGTGAACTTTAATTTCGTTTAACGAATTTTCCTAAAGGCAAATAAAAAGATATCTACTTTTAGTAAAAAACAAAAAACAAAAATGATTAAATATAAAAATAAAAAGAAATTGTAAATTAAATGCATTAGTTAAGTAAATTAATAAAATAGGTATTCTAGGAATAAGTTAATACTTCACTCATGTATGTTAAAAAAAAAATTAAAAGTAAATAAAACGAGAATAAATAAAAATCGAATATTTATAACACAAAAAAAAACAATGATTATAAACAAAAATATTTATAAGGTTAGTGCATTCTTTACAATATATATAGTAAAATACATATGAATAATAAATCTAAGTTAGCTAAAGAAAAATTAGAAGAAAAAAAATAAACTTTACGATCATCCATCAGACGCACACACATACACACTCACTCACACTTCTTTACAATGACGGTGAATAAAACAAACAAAAATCTACTGAAAAGTACATTATTGAAAAATATTTCGCCACTTGTATCTAAGCAAATATTGAAATTCACAAGTTGAAATTGAAAACCATTTTGTAAACTTTTATGTCGTATCCAAGTTAAGGTTATTTATTTTAACCGTGCATCGGTAACAGAAGGAGTGTGTTTAAACTAAAAAAAAGAAAGTTTTTAAATAAATTGCATTCCATGTAAAAAATAAACAAAAGTAAAAATAAATAAATATTTATAATGCTACTTGAACAAAAGTATCATAAATCGTATGAATTAAAAGAGGACTAGGAGATGAAAATTATAAATTATTATTATTATGTATGAATGGTAGGTTCAAGATACGTTATCAACATAAACAAATAAAAAAAAATATTTTGATGAAATGTAAACTTTTGGTTTTATTTGTACATATTGCTAGACGTGAGTAGATTACCTTGCAATGTGTCAAGCCATCGGCTCACATCAGGCGCGGATCCAGGACTTTGATAAGGAGGGGGGGCAGTTTTCCTTCCTTTTCAATAATTTGCAGTTATTAAATATAAACTCAATCAAATATAAGAATACGTTTTTATTTAAAAGAATTAGAAAAATTGCTTAAGAAATTAAAAAAAAAAATAAGTTAAATTAGTTTAAAACAGTTAATTAAATGCTAAAATCTAACTTTTTGTTGGAGCCGGTTTTTGAAAACCTCGTTATTACTTTTCGATCGGGATTTGTCTGTGGATGTGCATAAGTGCCAGACCGCAAAGGCGATTTTCACTCATTGTGGACCTTAAATAGGTTTTAAGGCGCCGCAATGAAGAAAATGACCGCTCTGCCGAAGAATTCGTAACCGGAAGCGTTGCAAGGATTAAAAAAAACTGTGTATAATGCCAAACACATCCTTATTGCATTTATACATCAACTCAAGAGCAGTAACGGGAAGATGGTTGCTCTGCTCCTTTACCGTTTATCATATTTCCCGCCACAACACCAGCTCATCTTTGAGCAAAAAACAGGCTGTGTGTGTCAACTCTAAGAGTTGACTAAAGCGATTTACTAGCGACTTAACGGTGGTATCCAACACATCAGTATTATATCGAATTGTATTTTCCGGAATGAAAATTGTAAGTTTAAATACATCTAAGGTTTCCGGTCGAAATCTTTCATGCAAATCGGTCAGGACAAAGTCAAGTAGAGGTGCATATGATGAGGTTCTGTCACCTCAGCTGAATTAGTGTCAAAATTAGCTCGGCGAATTTGGCGTCCACCATGACGTGGAATACGAGGAATTCTCAACTCAACATTCAACTGATCACATAAATTCTTTGCATGCTGCCAGATGTTGTGGAAACTGGTATCTATATGTTCTCCCAGCGACCTTGAAGAACGGAAATCGTGTTCTTCACCAGCATTGCGCTGCTATTCAGGTCAAGAGATTTAGATTGTGTGTAGATTGCTCAGGGCAGGGACTGTGTTAAAGACAACACATCACTCAAACACAAAACTGATACAATAAACTGTAGATTGCATAAAGATGTTATAAGTAAGGAAGCCTTGCCAGCCGTGCTTGCCACAATTTTGATGAGGTCCAAAGAAAATTGAAGCACACCTTCATGCCGTTCTACCCACCTTGTTTCGCAAAGTGATGTGAGGGCACACCCCATGGTGTTCATGAGGACAGTTTTTAGTTTCGGATGCGATTTGAAGAAGAAAATTACCTCTTTCATTATTGCCACAGCCCAGCGTCTCGAATGGCAGGTACTTTTGAACTTTGAGAAATGGAGTTATTTAGCTTATGACTGTAGCATGGAGTCCTAACCATCTATCCTAACCATAGGGGCAATTGCCCCTATTGCCCCCCCCCCCCCCCCTGGATCCGCGCCTGGCTCACATACAAAATAATCTTTCAAAGTAGTAGGCTACTTACTTTCTTGTGCTTTCGCACAATTTACTTTTATTAATTTTCAATATGCCGGTAAAAAAAAATCGACGTGAAGCTTGTTTTCAGATGTTGTTTAATGGCTAAGTTGTTTTATAATTGTTAGGAGAACAATTTAGATTGTTTCTCTTCGGCATTTTTGGTCGCAATGATGTAAATGAAGAAGAGGAAATCCATTCCATTTTAATTTCACAACGTTTCGATGGTGGTTGATATTTTCTTCAGTGTTTCTTGTTTTAGAGCAGTTTTTTTTTTCTTCCGTCTCTTCACTTTCTACATTTGAGAGCAATTTGATGAAGCTGTCAATTTCATGGCTACTGAAATTGCTTCTCGGGTGTCTTCGAAACCTCCATACCAGTTGGGTTTCAATTTCTAAATGTTTGTTTCTGTATGTAAAAAAGTTTAAGTGTATTGTAAATGGCTTGCAATATTTTCCTCGTATAACCCCCGGGTTATAAAGTGATATGATTACACTGTTGCGAAATAGCTGCATCATGCGAACTCTGATCAATTAGGCTGTAATCAGCCAAAGTCTGCTTGGTTCCAGATGAATATTTCATGAAAAGAACATCCAAAGCATTATAATCCTTGGGCCCTACTTTGGTATTTCGTTTCGAAAGCCAATTTAATTCGACACTGAATTTTGATCCGTTTTTGAATTCATACTTTGTACATAATGTAAAACTTTTGAATAAAAAAAGTACTATTCAATTAACGGAATAGAATTTCGAATGATTTTTCATATTTCTTGGCGTATCTATAAGACTCTTAGAAAGCTTCAAAGATTGTTTCACTGGATTGGGCGTTCTGAGGACGTACGAATATGGTGTAATATTGCAAAGCTATGAAAAAACTGCCGAGAATCTTCTAGTACCACAAGAAAATAACATTGAAGACATCAACGATTTTTCGAAGAAACAACGACAACGACTGATGGACGCTTTAGCACCGAAAATGGTACTCGCAACATAAATCACCGTTATGACTTACGGAGCAGCAGTGACACTCTGGCACCAGGAATACATGTTTTGCTGTATCTTTAATCCAAAAGAAAGAAAGGTAAGAGTCCAAAGTTTCGATCAGATTGAGAAGGTCCATACGAAGGATTGCTGAACGTTTGAAAAAATTTTACCAGCTTAATCCGGAGTCTCAAAAAGACCTAAAGAAAATGTCAACTGAATGAATGGAAAAAACGTCAGGAGATAGAGTTAAGCTGTATCGTGGTAATAGAGGTTAGTGTTCGCCTCCTAGAAGAAAATTGTTTAAGATGAATTAAAGTTCAGAAATCGAATTGCAATGTTTTTTTTAATTTCGCAACAATATCATACGCAATGAATAAATAAGCTTTCCAAATGTTGCTGCAACTAGAAAATTCTTCAATTCCCTGCACATTGCAGTTAGCTGCTTTTTGCGTTTCTTTGCAGAAGGAAGCTTTTCAGTATTCTGTTTAAAAAGATGCTGATGTTTCTATGGGCTAAAGTATCAAAAGTTTTGTCACGGGCTCTGAAAGTTTTAGAAAAAAACCTCACTTAAACCAAATTTTAAACGTCGAATGAAGCAGGTCAAAATGAAGTTTTTTAACCTACTTTGAAATTTATGGTGTCATAGGATGCGTTGACGGAACATATATGTACGTACATATACAACCCTATTATGGTAACAGATCGGAACGAAATTCTTTCCGATTTGTACGAAACGTAAGATATTTGTATTTGGTAACGTTTCCGATTGCTTAATCGGACATACATCCGAAAAGAACGAAACAATGCGATGAAAATGTCAAACTTACAGTAACGCGTTTAGAATTCATGCGATGCATGGTGATTAAATGTGAAAATGGTTGGAACGGAACGCATTCGGAATTCATGCGATGCATGCCGATTTCTTGGTTCTTGGTTTCTGTTCTATCCGATGTCTCCGACAGCAAAGTAGTCGCGGAAGGGTTGTACGTATACAAAAGAAGAAAAAAAAGACAAAAATAAACATGAATTCTGAGGAGTAGACAGAAAAATTGTAAGTAAACATTTTCATTCATTTTTTTCTGTTATTATTTCTTTCAGAAAAAAAAAAAAAACAAAAACAAACCAACATCAAAGGTTGGTCGAGTTAATGCAAACCAAAACCGATATTGCGAGAAATTTCACAAACCGGCCACCTGAGGAGACAAACGTCGTTACGCGTCTGTGTTTCCTTTACGAATGGATACCATAAACAAAACAAATGTTACGTTCGGAACTTCTCTACGATTGTATGTTTCGCAGCTGCAGCGATAGCGGTATTGACGTTTTCAGCAAAACGTTCAGCAATGCTGCGTAAAAAACAGTTGTTTTGTTAGTTATTCTTGAACCCGGTGCAACTGGAAGTTTATAGACTAGTGATCTGCAATGTTTTTTCTACAATTTGATCACAAGTCTATGAAACAAAAATAACGGGTAGCAAGTTTGTACCCGCAAACTATAAGTACAAATTTGTTTGTTTGGATGTAACTTTTATTTGGGTGAAATAACCACAGAAGTTTCTTCTATAGTTAAACCCAAAAATAAATTCTGCTCCACATATTTATTTGCATTTCTTTTTACTTTGATATAACTCATCCATGATCCATCCCTGTTTAGTAGATCGTCTCTCTAGGAGACCTCCAAAGTGCCTTTGCCATTTATCACTTTCTTTCTTTTTGTTTAATCATTGGGAATAGAAATTGTTAAAATAAAAAAAAAAAAACTTAATTCCATCTTAAGTTTTATAAATCTAGTTATTAACTACCTACATTATTATGAAAACTAAAAACACTGCAAGCGATATGCGCTTAAAGCCCTAAGGTTCCACACTATGCCGACCGGCATACGGATCCATTTCATTCGGTTCGGCTTTCGGTAAGGAGGAAGGCCGATCGGGACGTCCACACTAAGTCGGTATTGCCGATCGGCATGTGCCGTTTGATGCCGCTCGACAAAGTGTGGATGCACCTTTAGAGGAATAAAGAACAAGAGGGAAAACCACACACACACCACGGCATCTAGCCCTCGAACTGACTCCACAAATACCACTTTATTTTCAGCTTTCAAAACCAGTTTAAAATCCGAAAATAAAGTGGTGTTAGTAAATTCACTGACACAGCAGCTTTAAATTCAGCTTAACACGTGCATCACAGATGGATCTCGTGTTACAAAAGCAACAATATAAACAAATGGAAGTTGCGGGGCAAGAGAAGTAATGGTTTTCCTTCTTGTTCTTTATTCCTCTAAGGTTTCGGTAGAGCGGAAGGGCGATCGGGACGTCCACACTAAGTCGGTATTGCCGATCGGCATGTGCCGATTGATGCCGTTCGGCATAGTGTGGACGCACCTTAATATCCTAAATCTTGGCAGATCAAGCTGATGCAACTGCTGACTGGTGAGCGCCTAGCCATATGTAATAACCTCTATATTGATACTCAGGCGAATAAAAACGTTTTGTTTAACCTTTTTTTCGTCGCAAACAAGCTAAAAGCTATAAAGTTTTGGTGTACAATTCACACTATTGAATTTTGAGCTCTTAAGATTAGTATTTGGATGTTCCACACCACATTTTTCGATTTTCCATAAGGATTACATTGGCTCGCTTTTCCTACTTCACCTGATTCTTGCTACTTAACCGTAGACCTACGTTTAAAAAAAACGACTAATCTTACGTTGGTGGGTCGTTTTCTACCCTCATATTTTTCTTAGGAAAATATTAACAAAACTGAATATTTAAAAATCGAAAAGAAAATTCTCCAAAAAAAGGTTTTCTAATGATATTTTGCTAAATCGGTCGGTTCAAAATTCAACTCAACTAACACATCATTGTTTGATGAGAGCACCATGTCTCTTATGCTACTCTTTCTCAATTTCAATTTATTCTTTATTGACCTTGTTTGTTTTTGTTTTTTTTTTATCGGCCACGCTGCCAATGAAATCAGAAATGGAAGTCAACTGAGAATTTACCGGCATAAAGTCTTAGCCTTGTAATTATGATGACTGGTCTAGGTCTTGTAATGTAGGCATCAACAATTTTTATAAGGACCAGTGTCAAAACCTTAGTTGATTTCCGTTATCACATCGTTTTATTTTTGTCCTTAATCTACATCCGTAGATTAATGGCGATAGTTATTTACGACCTTCTAAAATGTGAACGATTCCGAATCGTTAAACATATAAGAGAATCACCTTAGGACGTGCTTATCTGTATACTCAATTTAGTCAGCCGATCAAACGTTTGCCTATGGTGACTGGTGAGTAACACACGATAAGGGCTTAAAATTATGTTTAGAATTTTTTAATGGTCCCGACAAATAAGTGCCTACTTTCGACTTTTCAAATGTACCAATATTTGTCTGCACTGCTTTGTTGCACAGACAAAAGTCTGTATTATTTGGACAAACCATTTAACATAATAGCTGCTATTTTCAAATCATGCCACCGTTGCCTAAGGAACTACAACGAGGGACATTTACAGTAGAGTAAAAATCTATAAACGCGAAATTAGCCCTCACACGTCACACCTGCGAGTATATTTGTAAATGTAATGTACCATGTACTTTACCACTAATTTATTAGTCTGCCCTATGGAAACAAAATATGTTTAATATTTTCTGTTTGTCATAAATGATTTTTGACACCCAATTTTCATATGCCCGGGTAGCTCAGTTGGTAGAGCGTTGGACTTTTAATCCAACGGTCCAGGGTTCAAGTCCCTGCTCGGGCGGTACCTTTTTTGTTTTTTGGTACTTTGCCTATTGCATCCATCCTTTTAGATAATCATTTCTAAATTGAGTGACTGGAAGTTCATCAGTTTGAACTTCGATTTTATTGATTCATTTTTATTCGAGTCTCTAAATAATTGTTTATTAAAAGCAGTCTTCGAATAAGGCAAGCTTGAGCCACCACAAATGTGAAAGACAGAAAAGCTGGTCGTATTGAAACATATTTTTAAATGAACTCGTATATGTTCGAAAGTGAATATCAACATTGAAGAAGGCTTATAGAAAAATTTTATTGGTTTTCAAATGAAAAAGGAATAATGAGCCTTCAATTTTTGCTAAGCAAATAAATTTCAAGTTAGTGGTTAACCTTAAGCTTAGTTTAAGGATTTTTCATGTGTGTTTTAAAATGATGCAACAGAAAAATTCATTATATTTGGAAGAAAGAAGCACAGAACTAAATGATGTTGATATCTTCCTGATCGAAAGTTTTGGCTTTTAATTTGAAAATATTGTTAGATAATATTCTATCATAGAAAAAAAAGGAAAGGCAGACCAATACCTACACTACTGGTAGGTACAGACAAATGTAACAACATCTGCATTTAATCAAAAGGCGGTTCGGCGTAGGGTCAATGGGTCAAAGGGTCCAATGTGAGGTCAACAGGGGCGTAGCGAGGCTCCAAGCCATGGGGGGGGTGAATTTTAATGAAATGCTGACTAGTCTTCAGAATTTGCCGACTGCATCAAAAAATAAATCTATATACATATATATAAAATAGGATGTATGTATGTTTGTATTTATGTCCGTTATAGACTGGTTTCTTATGAGATTTTCAGGGTAGACATAGTTCAAACCAGAGATGGTTCCTTTCAAGGTTTTATCTCCATACTCACACAGGAACGGGGTTGGGAACGGAAACCTAGAAACTACTGAACAGATTTCAAAAATTCTTTCGCCATTGCGATGTCACATAATCCCACAGTGAAAAAACTTATATTTTATACCCATATTCCTACGGAAGCGGAAGAACGAGAAAGGGAACCTTAAAACTACAGACTCGAGCAACACCGGGTGGCTCAGCTAATAAATAAATAAAACTATTTAAAAACGTAAAAGTGTTCATTTCACAGAAATTCATTTATTAACATAAAAAATCAGTTTATAATTACAATGTACCTAACGATATAACAACAAAAAAAATTAAAAGTATTTATAAGAAATAATATTACAATATAGTATTTTGGTCATATTCTTTGAAAAAAAAGTTCATCAATTGGAATTTAAACTCCAACTCTCCGGTGTTTTAATAATGCCCATTTGTTGACGACCTCACTTGGTTGAATATTATCAACAACATCCTTTGAGGAATACAGAAGCATTAATGAATTAAGCCTATCATTACACATCGTCGTACGCAAATAATTAAGAACTATTTTAAGTTTACTAAATGACCGCTCACAAGAAGCCGACGTCACAGGAGCAGTTAACATGTAGCAAACTAGTTTAAAGGCTAACGGAATCACATATCTTAATTTGAATACCTCTTTGACAATATCATCGAAATTTGAGCATTTCTCACAAGTAAAAAGAAGAATTTGCAGTTCCGATAAATAGCAGTCCACATCTTCTTTAAAAAAAAAATGGATCTAATTCTATGATAGATTTGACTAGTTCTATGTTGGCATTTGCTCTGGAAGCGGGTATTTTAAAAATTTTTAAGAAAGGTTCAAAAATGGTAAAATTATCTGTTAGATTATCTTTAACGTGCGAAATAAAAGTTTGAAGAACCATTTTGAACTCTTTTCTATAAAATGTTTCTAGATCAAACACGAAAGCAGTTTCAGAATTTTCATCAATTCCCTTTGGTAACCGACGCGTTCTATGATGTTTTAAAAAATCGTTTTCGGGACTTATCTTTAGTTTTTCAGCAAATGAAGAAGAACTTTTTATCAAAGCATTTAATTGAATGTCATCATCGTTCATTTCTTGAAATAACTCCAATGTGCTTCGAATCAGTAATGAAGCGTCAAAAACGTTTAACTCTTCCGCCTCTAGACTTTCGGTCAAATTTTTAACTTTAAACATGACATTTTTGCAAAAATACAACGAACTAATAAAATCAAAATCTAAGATTTTTTTCAAAAGTCCAGAAGCAGAGGTACGATTATTGTTATCAAAAGAACTGGCATCGCTTTTTATTCCTTCTAAAGCATTTACAATGCCTTCAAAGGATATCCACACAGCTTTTACTGTTTCAGCTCTAGCAGTCCATCGAGTTTTTGACAAATTTTTCAATTGCAAGGAGTTTTCAATGTTTTTGAATTTTTCTTGCATACACTGAAAACGTTTTGTACTACCATAGAAAAAAACAAACAATGCTTCCAAAGTATTAAAAAACTCTTTGATCAGCACGCTTGAATTGCATGCTGTTTCAACGAAAATATTTATACGATGCGCTTGACATGGAATGTACGGGATTTTCTTACCACAAGTTTTGATTTTTTGTTTTTATTAAAAGCTCGGTAGAAATTTTTTTAAAAACTTGTCTGAATCAAAATCTTTAAATGTGGAATTTTTGTCCACGTTGTGTTGAGCTCAGAAAGCTATCATTCATCTCTGTAGCACAATTATTAACAAAGCTCCAACACTTTAAGTTTTAAATTTTTCTTAACACAAAAAAAAATTAAAACTTAAAGTGTTGGCGCTTTGTAAGTAATTGTGCTACAGAGATGAATGAAGGCTTTCTGAGCTCTCCATAATATCTACAAGATTGCTGCATTTCAATATTTTGACTGAGATAAGTTTTTCAAAAAATGTCTACATAGTTTGATATCCGCTTTCAATTCTTTTACTTTTGATTTTTTTTTTTTTATTCAATTAATTAACTGCTTAAATTTTTAACACAGCTTCAAGAAGAGAATCGAAAGCTTAAGTTGGAATCTCTTTCATCAAACAAATGCAAAATGAATTCATATTTATTGGTTACTGTTTTGCTTTAGTATATATTTTTTAAGCAGTCATACTTTTCTGTCTATTTCTCTTAAGAAACGTTTTTTAAAAAAGAAGAAATAGAAGGGAGGAGACTACTCAGAGAAATCTTTAACAAAAAAGAAAATATTTTTATATTTTGATGCTTAAATTTTTATTTCCAAATACTTAAAAAGTATATAATCACAAATAAATTTTATTTACAAACCCAAAAAAAGTTTTAATTCCAAAAATCCTGCCAGACGTAGCCTTAGGGTGACTAAAAGTAAAAAAAAAAAAAAACAAAAACCGGTTCCCAGACGAGAATAAAGTAGTATTGTTACAATTTTTTGTGTAAGCCCAGTGTTGAGATATCAATGTGTTAGTGTGGTTTTCCGCCTTGTTCTTTAAATTTTCTTAGGTTGAGACAAAAACACTTCCATTCGTGTCTTTTTGGTTGAGATCACTCGAGTCGGCATGGCAGTCGGGAAATCTACTTTGTTTTTCTACCTTAATTTGCCGACTTGTTATTTTTTTTTTTGCCAAAAAATGACTGTCACGAACACTTCAATTCGTGTCTTTTTGGTTGAGATCACTCGAGTCGGCATGGCAGTCGGGAAATCTACTTTGTTTTTCTAACTTAATTTGCCGATTTGTTATTTTTTTGGCAACAAATCCACTGTCACAAACACTTCCATTCGTGTCTTTTTGGTTGAGTTGACTTAACTCGACAAATTTACTTTGTTTTTCTTCCTCGATTTGCCGACTCGGAAAAATCGTGGGGGGGTGCTACACCCCCCCACACCCCCCCCCCCCCTCGCTACGCCCCTGAAGGTCAATGCAGCTTGTCCGACGATCGTATCACTACAGTGAAGCACTTAAGTGATAGGTTGTA